>JARYHS010000043.1:0-19994 GCA_031002005.1 Vandiemenella viatica | reverse complement strand
GATGTTATACAGAAGTTGTTAAGACATAGACAATGTTCAGCTCAGAGTCATGGTATTCTAATAAGAAATGAAGATTGAGGATTTAGAGAAAAGTACAGAGGAATATGAAAGGTACACAGAGAAAATTACAGACTCAATTCACAAGGGGAATTTGAAATTTTACGAACACCTTATGAGAATAAGTTAAGTAAAAGTATTTTCAACTACATCACTAAATTAAAGGTGACAAGAAAATACGTTGAGGAGACCACAAAAGATATAGAAAAAGTTAGGTTCCATAGAGATAAGATAGAGAATCGCAGACTGTTTCAAAATAAAATTTTAAAAAACTCACTGGTTTACGAGAACAACTTACGAATACCCGACCTGGTCTGAAGACAGAAGGAGAAACCGCAGTGAAAGAATGACACAATTCTGGGCCGACAGAGGCGAACCAGCAAACAAGTCGCTTCCTGCGATCGAAAGTGAGACGCAATGGAAAGAAAAAGAAGAAAAAGATAATTTAAGCAAAATGAGAGTGTTTCATATTGTGAATTGGCGCATCTCAAAATAAAGCGACACAGGGAAGGACTTGCTACTCCAGGAAAACTCATGGACAATTTTAATTAGGTTGGGTACCTATTACCTAACTCAGTTTAGATTCCGTTTAAAGAGTGCTATTTTACCTGTAGATGACTGTGAATAGTTTTTGTTCTTTCGACCGCGCGTGGCTGGTGGGCAGTAACGATCTGGCGTTGCATTCGGGATGATGTGTGTTCAAATCCCCGTCAAGCCATACAACTGGAGTTTTCCATGATTTCCCCAAATCTGTCCAGGCGAATGCCTGGCTGGTAGCTTCCAAAGCCAACGACAGAATTGTATCCGTTTCTTGCCACCAGTCTCTTACCACCTCTAATCACCTCGATATCGACGAAGCGAAAAGACATAAGAAAAAAATATATATTCTTTCGATTCAGCTTCTGCAACTACACCTATACTTGTAGTTATAACTCCCAGCAAAACCACACATGTAGTAGGATTGAATGTCTGAGAATACATACCAATTATGAAATATTTATATCTAGAAGGTATCGCAACTTTTCATGTAGACAGCAAAATTTATCCTGTGGCTGCATACGTAACTCAGTCAAGACCAACGGAATTTTGTCTTGGCATATCTCACTGAATAGTATATCTCAAACGAAAATATGAAAGTCTGAACATACTTAAGAATTTTTTTTAATTTTATTTTTTTTACTTGTGACTTTACGCCTTGTCTACGTCGAGATCAATAGAGGCGGTATGGGACTGGGGTCAAGGAACCGCGGAAGGAATTCCCCCATGGCGTTTTGAGGGATGCATCCCAGCATTCGCCTGAAGTGAATGGGGAAACCATGGAAAACCCAAATCTGGATGCCCGGACGGGGATGCAAACCGGCGTCCTCCCGAATGCGAGGCCTTAGCGTTGACCGCTCACACACCACGCTCTGTCATACTTATGAAGTCCAGTGCCGAATCAAATATATCTTTATATCTGTTATATGTCAATATGTACTTTGGTGCTTATTGCAATTAAAAAAAACCTGTTTTTCCATCTGTCATGTTTGATAATAATGTTGAACAGATAACACTGAATGGCAACGGTAGTCTCGGCGTCCTAGTGAACGCAGTTTGCAGAGAATTAAAAAAAGTTGTGAACGTGGAGAAAAGACATCGTTAGTGTGACATTTCTTAAGAGAATTTTTGGTCACAGTAGAAGTTGACTTAATGCTGTTCTTGAATCCCCAAATGTAATAATTAACGATAAACTGTAAAGAAAAATAAAACTACTCTTTCACAGTAAATTCCGGCCTGCTCTTCCGAAGAACGCCCTATGGGCGATATTCTTAACCTCCATATTCGCTGGAAGAGACCACCGAAAGTGCCTTATCATCTTCGTTCATACACCCTGCGAAAATGTTTATGGTTTAATGCAGTCATTTTCTCTGTATATAATGTGAACCACTCCATCTAATAGTCTTTGGTTAAAGTTCTCGATGATAAAAACGGTTCAACACAGACGACCGTCAGACATTAGTGTCTAAGATGCCGAATGGGCCGGAATGTTTCCTTCAAAAGGCCATGACCGAATTCCATCCCGTTCCTTGCCCCAATCCCATCCCGCCCCTAATGACCTCGCTGTCGACGAGGCGTAAAGCCCAAGCAAACAAAAATAAGATGCCGAGGTCATTTAATACTACCAGTTATTTAATACACTTCTGAATACAAAGAGCTGACAGAGTGGATAAAATTATTATTTAAGTGATTTATATAAACTGATCCCTTCACGAACTACTGAGAACACTTCCTTTGGTTTTCGAAAGCAACAGACCAGAGAATTCCACTACGTGCCCTCCCCCCCCCCCCCCCTCCCCCCCCCAACCCTGGTCACACCCCCCTTGATGTTTATATAATAAGTTGTTTTTTTCCAGTATCACTTGAATTCAGCGGAAGACAAATTTATTTCATTCAATCAAAACAACCAATATAAGAATGCTAGGGGAGGGTGGGGCACAATGGAACACAAAAGTTTTTTTGCCCACAGCTCCCAACATGAATTTATTTTTTCAAAATTTTAATTTTTCCCTTTTACCTAAGGATCTCAGCTATAAACGAAATGCATCAACTATTGTTATAAAAACCATATGTGACCATGAGCGGCCATTTTATTTTTTTAAAATGAATTTTGTTTCATTGTACCCCATGCCAGGGGTACAATGAAACAGGGTAAGGGGTACCTTGAAACAGCTGGAAAAAACGCAATAGATCACAAAAAGCTTAATTTTTTGAATTAATGAAAAAAAGAAACAGAGTTATCTGGAACATAAAACGAGTTCAGGTGATTTTATTAAATCACAAACAAGAAATCCTTTTACGTTTAGGCAACGTTCAAATTGCCAAAATCAACCCCGAATGAGATGAAACTTTTCTGTCTTTTAGTGTCGTGAGACACAAAAGGATTTTCCAACAGTAGCTTTATGTCTTTTTCATTAACCGCGGCTATGTAATCAACAAGAGGCTCAATAAAGGTGTTGCATTTTCGGTACCTTAGGAATTTGACCACGCGGTCCCCTTCATCATCTTTTATCTTGGTGATTCGACCAATGTAGAATTTTGAATGGTTTCTAATCTTGAATTCTATCAAAACATAATACAAGATCAAAACATAATACAGGAAGACGGTTCAATTGTGCAGAACCGTCAGGCTCAACAGAAAAGAACTCCTCATCTGCCCATGTCGTCGTCCATGTTAGCACGTTCAAAATCTCCATCAAGACGATTCCTCCTTCGTCGTCTTCTGATGAATGAACAGGAGCTTGTTTACCAGATATTCTTCTTACTTTGGTTTTGGTTGATTTAACATACAACTTCCTTTTGGCTGACACCATTCTGGAAATTGGAATTGGCTTCTTCTTCTCTGCATTGGCTGTCATTTCTGGACTGCTCGTAGCAATCATACTCTTGCCATTCTTCCTGTGCTTTAGATCAGTTTTTCGTTCAACTGCTTTTGGATAGCCACGAAAATCTTCAGGAGGTAGGAAAGCATGACTTGGACCAGTTCCTGGATCGAGGACTCTGATGACTGTCTGGTCTGAAGCTGCTCCTTCTGCTACTTGAGGGAAGGAAACGTTGAGCGAATCACTTGGCACAGCATTACTATGGGACACAGTGGAACACTCATGGGGGTCCATGAAACGTTTCATTGTGCCCCGAACTCCTCTGTTTCAAGGAACCCCAAACATGCCATTTCAGTTTTCCCTACTCTCTATCACGAATGTGTAGCAGTAGAAATGCGAAAGTCGGGCTAAAGCTTAAGGGATACATGTACAACGAAATGCCATAAGAGCAGATTGAATACAAAAATCACTCTTACCTGAAGACGAAAATCCGTTGAAGGAAATATTTTACTTTCAGCCAAAAAACAGGACCTAACCTTGTCAAGTCTGGCACGCAACTGGATAGGAGGGAGCAATTAGCTGGCATTGATGGGAGTGGTCCGCGTTTCCGCGAGTCCGTTATTCACACTGTTTCACTGTGCCCCGTGTTCCATTGTGCCCCACCCACCCCTATGTGATGCTGAACGTTGAGTTCAATCCATAGGTTGATTTTAATGCAGGATCCACATCATTACAATATTTTGTGATCTGTAAACTATGTTTAAGAAATGTCTCTCCCAATGATTAAATGGTCAGATAACAACAAAAAATCCAGATGTGTTGTCACGCTGGATTTATACCTGTGCAGGAGACTTCATTCACTTTCGATCGAGACTTGTGGTATTCATTCACTGTAAAACTATCAAAGAAATGTTAGATGGGAGGAAAAAGCAGAGGAATAGCCTCCCCCCTTTTTTTCTTGGTTCTGTTCCTTTTCTTTTTAATTTATGTTGAACGTAAATTTTTAACACATTCATACAAATCATTACCTCACTTTCAACGAATTTGTGCATGCGGTTGACCCATAGGCGTATTCAATATTCTTCACCAAGTTTGTCTACAAATAATATTTGAAGTGGGGCTGCTGGATGCTTATATGTATAGATTGTCTTATCAGCGTGTATTTAAACTATCATTTAAAAATCCATAATTCTGCCATATAAAAAATCAATTCACGCATGAACCACCTGAACACACCGTTACAGATTATCAACGTATAATGGTAAGAGCTATTTCCGTATAATTATGTGTAATTAAGATAATCATTACTACATATATCATGGCAAAAGCAATAGGTAATTCTTTCTTTGTTTGCACGGATTTTTTTGACAAATATCGATATGTGCAGTTTACTCATTATAACTGTTTTACATTGCAAGAAAACAGAATCAATGATTTTCTAAGAAATTAAGCAAATTATAGTCATAAAATTAACCTATTTTAACCCACGACATGAACTTTGTGTAAGTTTTTTTGCAAATACGATATTTAGTTTTGCTTTATGCATGAACAGGTAGACTAGTTACCATTTTGGCCTTTGTATCATTAGTAATCAGGTAATGTATCGTGAAAAAGGTGTATTTTTTTACTTATGATTTTCCGTCTTGTCGACGTCGAAGTCATCAGAGGCTGGATGGAACTAGGGACAAATAACAGAAAGGAATTCGATCATGGCATTTTGAAGGAAGCATCCCGGTATTCGCCTGCAATGATTTGGGGTAACCATGGAAACCCCAAATCTGGATGCCCGGACGGTTATATCCGGCCTCCTCCCGAATGCGAGGCCAGAATGTTAACCGTTCACCCATCATGCTCGGTGAAAAAAAAGAAAAATTGTCTTGTTTGTTAACCAATAACATAAGCTACCATTATGTGTATGTAGTTGTGTTGAAATTTGAGTGAAAGTTTTTGCTTAGCGAGTGCATAGCCAGATATAAATACAAAAATTTACTGCTTTTGGACGTGAATTCTGTATTAATTACTGGTACAAAGATTATCCTCCGTCTTCACTCATAACTTCAACCATTACTAGGTGCATTTTATTATATTAATTTCTGCGAAATGCGTGCAAAGATACAATTGCCCAAGACCACCTGACAGCAGCCCTAAAATAGACTTAATTCTTCTCGCAGGCTGTTTATAAATACGTTCTTTTAAATATATGTAATAAACAGTTGTGATTTGATTATTTTATATAAAAATTATTAACAAATTTTGATAATTGTTCTGTCGCATCGCAATTTGGAGTATTTAGTTTCTCGGATTACTGTTGACATTAAAGATTAAGATAAGGAATCGGGTAATAATTATTTCTTAATATATTGAAATATTCATGAGAAGCAAGGGAGATATACGAAAATTTGTTTCAATGTGTACTGTAAACCGCATTCTGAAGCACTGAGATAGTGATGTACCCCCAGATTAAGACCTTCCCAATCCGTGGCGAAGTCTTAAAAAAAATATATCTTTACGCAGAAGTGTGTAAAAACGCAGAAATTTATACCACCATTATTAAAAAAACTATCTGGTAAGAGGATACTAATTTTGTATTTGCAACTACTATTAAAACAGCACAACAACAAAAATTAATTTTCTAAAATTTAATTTAAGCTAGGTCCTCAATTATCTTTCCCCTACATCAAATTTTTTGTTTCCTCTACAATGTTTGCGTTACAATTCAATGATTTTAAAAAAATAAAAGTCACTACCATAAGTTGCTTTCCTTACATGATAAGGAATGAATCTTTAAAATCAGTTGTTTCACTGCTTATATTTAAACTTGTTGCCGGTTAATTTCTCTTCGATGTCTTCGATCTGGTGTCAAGTTAACGAGAATATTACTCTTTCCATATTATGGTCTCCCCAAGTATCTCATTCTTAGTGGTAATTTATCACCAATTATTTTAACTATTTTAATCCAATCAATTACCATGATAGTTTCAACAAGCTTTTCTGCTTCGAACTCACTCATATAAGTTTCCTCCTTTAAACTTTCGTCTTGTCTTGAGACTTCTAATTTTCCAACAATACTTTTTATCGCTTTCTGCTGACTACTCTCTACATTATGATTTCGTTTTTGATGTGTCTGGTATTGTCTTTGCACCATATGCAGATATTGACCATATTATTAATTTCTAAGCTATTTACTTACTTTCCGTTCCTCTTCAGATATGAAGCATTCCTTACCCTTGTCACCATATCGAGAGGTTTCTGGTTTTTAGAATATAAATTTGATTTGCTGTTATATTATTTTTAGTGTTTACAAATAGTTCACATCTTATACGTCTCTTACAATGAAGTAAACATTGTGATTTCGAGACATATGGTACTGTTGTACTTAAACAGACATCAAAATATTTGGGTCATCGTATTGTGAAATCAAAATACCATGATAAGCTTAGTGCAATACTCCGACATTGTTGCTACCCATTTTTTTACTTTATATTTTGCGTTCTGTGATTTATACGTAAAATTTAGCTCCAGAGGTAGAAGGAAAACAATTACGGAGTTGTGTTTATTAAGTGCTATTGTGGGTGGTTATTCTTCTGGCATCGTTAAATTCTATTACAAACTATTGCCATTTAATTTTTTTTAACTGCTTAACGTCTCTTAATAGCAAGGTCTTTAAAGACGGGAAAGGATGGGGAGTAAGGAATGGGAAGAAATTAGGCCATGGCCTGTTTGAAGGAAGCATCCCGGCATTTGCCTGGTGTGATTTGGGAAACCATTGAAAACCCAAATCTGGATGCCCGGACGGGGATTCGAACCGGCGTCCTCCAGAATGCGAGGCGAGAACGCTAACCGTTACACCACCAACCTCGGTGCCATTTAAATCGTCGCAGAGGGATATAAGGAATGGTAATTTGTTTGTTTGCTGGTTAAAAACGAGAATGAAATCGCTCAAGTCCACTGCCGCCAGAAAAACCATCCTACTCATATTTCGTCATAAAATAAAAAGCAGAAATCTTTAAACTGTACAGTGGTTTTAATACGGCCGGTTATTGCAAACCTCGTGCTACCTTAGCATTATGTCAAGTTGAGTAGATTAAAACTTTAATTTTACTAGTGGTTCATCAATCATTTTATCAATGTGGCAATTGTTCATTTTGAGGACAACTTCTTAACAACAGCAACTGTTGCACCTATATAATAAACATATGGAATATGGAGATAGGTTGTTCTTTTTGCAATAATTCTACGCCTAATTCCTACGCAGTGCGAACATAAACTGCTGTTGTTCCATTCCTCCCCCACCCCTTTTTGTGTGTATTTGTATGTGTTATTTTAGGTGTGTGAATGTGTTTTTAATAATATTATTAATAATAATAATAACACTCCGCTATTCACTAAAAGTGGGTGGTAGAGGGTGCATTGCACCAATCCTAATTTGTAAACATTTGTTCACACGAAGGGAAATACGGGATATGGCAGGAGGTGTCCATGGACTATTTTTAGGAATCATCCCGGCATTCGTCCGGAGCGATCTGGGATAACCATGGAAAACCCACATCAGTATGGCCGAAGTGATTTATCGAGAACTACTCGTGTCGGATTTTCCTTCCTATAATCGGATAATCCTTCCTATTCCATTCCCTAATCGCTCGTTGAAAAAATGAGTATAGAAATAAATCTGTTCGGGCCCTGATTTCTTTTATCTTATTTTCGCGGTCATTCCTAGGTATGAATGTTGCTGGTAGTAATATTTATCTGCTGTTATTCCGAAACAAGTCAGTCGTTAATTTTTAATTAGCTTCTATCGAGAGCAACACCTTCGGTATTCCAATTCTTCCCAACTCAACTCCTTCAACATCGCACTTACACTTTTCCTCCAACTATATATTCCTATCACGAATCTTGCCTTTTCCAAAGCCTTCATTATCCCCTTTTGATAGGGACCCTATACAGAACAACAATATTCTAAGTGAGGACGCACTAGTGACTTGTATGCAATCGCTTTAACTTGCGGTGTGCACTGTTTTAAATTACGACCTAGAAATTGGAGCATACGATTTGCTTTTCCATTTACCTTCTCGATATGCTCATTCCACGACAAGTTATTACGGATTTTTACCCCTAGGTATTTGGCGAAATCCACAGTTCTAAGGACAGTGCCATTAACTGTATATTCAGAGCGAAATGGTGTCCTCTTTTAGTTATGTGCATGACTTGACACTTTTTAGCGTTTAACTCCTACTGCCAGTCTTTACACCACGCAATTCTTTTCGTAATATCGTCTTGTAACAAAGCGCAGTCGTCCTCGGGTTTGATTTCACGATAAATAATAGCTTCATCGATAAATAGTCTTTTCTTCCCCCTTATTACTTCGCACAAATCATTAATGTATGTGAGATACAACAGAGGCCCTATCACACTTCCTTGGGAAACCCCGGAGCTCACTTCGGTAAGTGATGAACGCTCTCCGTCGAGAACAACACACTGTGTTCTGCCATTCAGAAAGTCTGCAACCCAGTCCCATTTTTGTCTAGATATGCCGTAACCACCAAGTTTCCTTAGTAACCTAGTGCCGTCTCTAAAGCCTTCGCTATTAAGAGACGTTAAGCAGTTAAAAAACCAAGTGTGAGTCACGGTCTCGAAAGCTTTTTAAAATCTAATAGAACAAAGTTAATCTGGGATTGTTCATCTATAATACGGCACAAGTCGTGAATTAAATGTGCAAGTTGTATTTCGGAGCATCTGCCTTTTCTGAATCCATGTTGAATTTGGTTTTAAAGCTCACCATCATTCAAAAACTTATGAATGGATGATGCGTTCTAAAATCCTACGAAATATTGAGGCTAACGAGATCCGACTATAATTTTGAGGATAATTAACATTCACATTTTTAAACACTGGACTTACGAAGGCGGTACTGCATTCAGCTGCTATTTTTCCTTGAACCAACTACAGTTAATACATGAAACTGACTGTGCTTGGCGGGAGATATTGAATATTTATTTTTTATTTGAAAAATTGTCAGTTTTCATATTTTAGTTGCTGATAGTTTTCTTCATGTGTACGCTGATTCAAAATGCAAACAATGTAAAATAATCACCCGCCTATAAATCCCAAGTGCATTTCTAGCGTTAAAAACCGTCAGGACTCAAATGTGCGCGTGTGTGTGAAATTTTTTTTTTTTTTTTTTTTTTTTTTTTTTTTTTTTTTTTTTTTTTTTTTACGATATTGAGTGATTTCTGTGTATCAGTACTTACATTTTGCTTTCTGTATTATTAACTACCAGTTCACATCTTATATCTCTCTTAGAATGAATTACACATTCTGTTTTGGAGGCAGATAATTTTACGGTGAATTACTGACGTGTGTGGTTAACCGAGCGTGGTGGTGTAACGGTTAGCGTTCTGTCCTCGCATTCGGGAGGACGGCTGTTCGAATCCCCGTCCCGCGTCCAGATTTGGGTTTTCCATGGTTTCACAAATCACTCCAGGCAAATGCCGGAATGCTTCCTTAAAAATTCCTTGGCCGAATTCCTTCCCATTCCTTGCCCCCATCCTTTCCCGTCTCTAAAGACCTCGCTGTTGAGAGACGTAAAGCAGTTAACAAAAAAAGAAAAGGAAGAAAAGTGTGTGGTTAAACAGATATCAAAATATGGCGTAATCGAATTGTGGGATAAACACAGTTTGGAGAACATTGCTGGAAATTATAGCATTTTGACTGCCCATTTTATACGTGCTTAAATTATTCGATCTGTTTGTTTGGCGCATATTTTATCACCAAAGGAAGAACAAAAGCAGTTAAAAAATTGTGATGGTGTGGATTGATTCTTTGGCGGACGGTTGATTTATGTTACGGACATGACATCCAGGTAATTGTGACGAACACTAAGGAAGAGTTATTTATTATTTTTACTTGTAAAGAAGGAATTTGCTCATGCCTGCTGCTACCAGAAGATACTATACTGCCCCATATATCGGTAAATGATAAAAGGGCTAAACCATATATTAACCGAACAGAGATATTAATCCACTTGATTTTTATTAATATTGCAGCAAAACTCCTGCTACTGTTGTATTTCACGTAATTGAACTGATCATAACTTAATATTAAAATGTTTCTACATTCCTTACTATGCCGAGGCAATTGTGTACTATTGAGGCGAGCTTCTTAATAAATCAACTGTTACGTAATCGTAGGTTTTCCCGGTGAATCTGATACTTGAAGATCTCTCGGGCCCCAGAGACCTTCAAGCAAAACAACTGTCCCACATGTGTCATGAGTTTATAGAGACTAATTCTCCTTATGATGCCATTCCTGAATCTGGTTGTGATGGCGAATGTTTTCCTTCGTGGAACTCTCTTGGGGAGATAAACTGGGATCTTTACCTTCCCCAACGTGACTGTTCGTAAGCGTTATTTCAGGTCTACTCTTCCGAAAGGCATCCTCTGCCGTCAAACTTAATGGACAAATCCCCATCGAAAATGAGGTATGCTCACACCCTCACTGCATATGCGCTGCACAGAGATTTGGAATTCAACACAGAACTCTGGCGCACAGACTGATGCTAGGAAATTGTGAGTCCTCAATATTAAAATTTCATGTGGAACCAGCTAACCTCAGTCAGGCACCGGACACCATCACGGCGCTGCCAGCGAACAAGCTAAAGCTAAATTATGGAAATCAATAATCAGATAACTCGGCGGAACTTCTCATTGGCGTTTCGCACAACTTTGATGCCTTCACTGATTGTGACAATCGAACACCACAAACAGTACAGGTGCGTTCACCACTGTTTCTACGTGGAATTCATGATTAGTGTTGTGTTTTCATTGACAAACTATGAAAGCTACGTTTAAGTTCTTACGGAACGTCCATAAACTACGTGAATCGGTCTAAGGGGGAGTGGTTGGATGGAAAGCTACGGGGGGCTACGTGGGGAGGGGGGGTGTCCGGAGCCAGGCCACGTAGCTTTTCATTCATATTATTTGTCACAGTTAAAATAAGGTACAGAGTGTACAGTGTGTGAATATTTATTTCCGTCATTTAATTATCTCCGTATGGAATTTACAATAGTTTGACAAGAGAAAACAGTACTACACTTGCTTCGAACCCCCGACAGCCTCATCGCCTCATCTGTCTGAGCCGAAGCCAAAGTAGTTATTGAAGTTCCAGAGCTCTTAGCTCTCTGACTTCTTTCTGTTTAGTGGTCGATAGCATGTCGTTTTAGTCAAGTCTGATATGCCGTCAGTTTTTTTTTTTTTTTTTTCAAGTTTGTGTTTCTGTTGTGTTTTTGTTGTGTTTTTGTTTTGTTTTTGTTGTGTTTTTGTTGTGTTTTTGTTGTGTTTTTGTTGTTTTTTTTGGGTCAAAATCTGTAATTGCGGATTCGTGTCTGTATTGATCGATTGTAGTTTGCTTTATACTGGTCATGTCCTAGGTTCTGGATGATGTGGGGCGATGCGTGTGCTTTTTAGTAAAAGTTAGTCGATTTGCCCTTAATGTAGTCTGTGATAGTCTGTATTCCCAAGTCGTGGTGTACCGGTGTGATTGTTATGTACCGAGGGGCGTCGAAGATGATTTTCAAGTACTCATTCTGGACAACTTGAGTTTCCTCGGTCTCGTATCTGTCGCCATACTAAGAAGGCATCCCTAAATTACGTGAGGTGTTTTTAGGGATTTTTGGACCCCCCCCCCCCTCTCTGGTGAGATTCGGTCAGGCGAGACCCCCCCCCCCCCTCCCTCTAGAGACCATCCTCGCAGCTTTTTGAGACTTCTCACCCTCACTTTTCGACGAAATACACCCATAAAATAGACTTTCGCGCAGTGCAACAAAATTTTCCAAAATCTCACGTGGGATCTCCGTTGACCCTCATCCCCCTTTGTGAAATTTCGCTGGTCCCCCACCCCCCCCCTATTTCACCTCACGTAATTTATGGACGCCCCCTAAATTGTTCAGAGCATATAACATCCCCGGCCTGATGACCGCTTTGAATATCTGCAATTTAGTTTTGGTGGTTTAGGAGAGGATACAATTTATAGAGGCGTGCCTTGCTCTTGTTGCAGGCGTTTTGAATGCGGTCGACTCATGTTAACTTTTTATCGAACTGGATGCCTAAATATTTGATCGAGTCCTGCCAGGGATGGTCTGTGTTGTAGCTTCCGAATATTTTATTTTTACGGATGACCCAAACACTATTTTATGTTGTACTGCATAGTTCGCATACTAGCAGATTGTTTACTAGTATTTATAAAAAAAAAAAGGATTATTCGATAAGAAGAAACAGATTTTGCGCTTTTATTCCTCACAAACTAAAAACATACAAATATATTCTACATCTACAACTACACTCTGCAAATCACAAATACTGTGGGTGGCAGAGGGTGCTAAGCACCAATCCTAATTCTGCGTATTCCAATCCCGTACAGATCGAGGAAAGAAGGAATACATAAATGAATCAGTACGGCATCTTATTTCTCTAATCTTATCCCTCCTGTCATTGCGACCTAAATAGGTTGGCGGAAGAAGTATTTCGTTGCACTCGGAACTTAAAGATTTTCGCATATTATCCAAAAAAATTCAAACGAAAACGACGTCGTCTGTCCGCCAAACAATCCCAGCCCAACCCACGTATCAGCTCTGTGGCACTTACGTAAGGACTGTAACTAGCAGTCACGAATCGAGCGGCTCTTCTCTGTACTTTCTCTAATGTGTCAATAAATCCCTTGCGATATTAAATGTGTCAATCAATCCCTTGCGATATTATACACATCACCGGCAAGGGTTTTTTTTTTATGGCATTCGGCAACTGAGGCCATACAGCCAGTTCAATGTGATTATTATAGCTTAAAGTGAATTAGTCGTTATCCAGTATATACATATAGTACCTTCTAAGTATGGACACCACAGGACGGACAGGACATTCACACAGACACACAACACTAAACACCCATGCCCGCTGCCGGATTCGAACCGGCGACCTTCGGCACGCGGAGCTAGCACTCTAGGTTCCACGCTACCGAGGCCGGCATAGAGGAAGTTTTTTTTTAATTTTATTTTATGGCTTTAGCCAAAGGCTAATACAGCCAATAACCTCATACAATATGTTCGAATGAATTTTAAATTACACCTTTAGTATATTTAACATACAGGGAAATTATCTTGACCGATTTCTTGCTCGGAACTGAGAGAGAATGCATCAGAGAAGTTCAGACCATCTTCTAGCAGTTGCTTTCTCACTGATTGATGTTGCTTGCAGCTCAGCATGAAGTGATAAATATCCTCTACAGAATCACACGATGGGCACATCGGCTAATCCACCAACCGCATGACGTATTTTTTGTCACGTAATAAAGTGTGTCCTGTCCTAAGTCTGTTCATTAAAGTAATTTCTTTCCTGTTCAGCTCTAGTTGAGCGTACCATGGCTCGCTTACTATGTTGTTGCAGATGGCTCGATACCAAAGTCCCTTTCCCTGGCAGTCGGCAAACCATCTCTTCTCCCACTCAGTCTTAACCATGTCGGTAACAATGGCCTTGAAGTCTGTACAGGGTACCGAAACATTTTCTGTTTCTGCAGCAGTAAGGTGGTGATGTGCTGTTCTGTCCGCTGCCTCATTTCCCGACACCCCAACATGGCTCGGTACCCACTGGAACTGCACTTGTATTCCTTCTACCGATAACTTCTGAAGTTTCCTGGCTATGTCATAAACTAAATAGTTCCGGCATCTTCCTTTTGACAATTCCATTATTGCCTGTAGGGCACTTCTAGAATATGTACAAATCACTGTATTTGAATGAGCTGTCGAATGAATGTATTGCAGCGCTTTTAGAATGGCATAAAGCTCTAAGGAGAACGTCTAAAACTGTCTTGGTAACCTGTAAGCTTCATGAACGCAGGTTTAAAGTTTGTAACCTGATAGTTTCGTTCGTTGCCACCATCTGCGCTGTTGTCTGTTACGTGTAAATGGCGACGGTACAGGCAAAGTTTTTTCTGTGCTACTGTATGCAAAAGTTAATCCATTGTTAATCTGCAGTGTGCATTTCGTCATTAAATTCAATAAAGTTCCACCTAGTCATAAACATATTTACGATTGGCATTAAGAAATTCGTAAAAGATGGGTGCGTATCCGAAGGGTTGGAAGAGCTGTACAAGATAAAATTTTTCATCGTCTTTGGGTTCCCAGACCACCAGATCTCATACCACTAGATTTTTAGATAAAAAGATAAAAGATAAGATAGAAGATAAGGTAGAAGATAAGATAGAAAATAAGACGTATGTGGCAGTAAGACCACTACTCTTCAACAGCTGCCAAGTCGAATTGTTTCATCAGCGAATACCATAACTAGGGACATTTTAATGATAGTATGTCAATAAATTAACTATAGCAAGTCCTTAGAACCACTGCACCTCCACTTCCGGAGAAAAATCTCACGTCTCACCCCCCATCACCATTTTTTTTTTTTTTTAATACGGTAAATCCCTACATCTCAGTAGTAAGAATCACATAAAATCAACCTCTAAGTATGTGATGTCAGAATAAAGATTTCCAACTCTAAGAGGCGATGAAGGAGACAACACTTGTGCTGTTGTGGAGCCAGGTTATCGTTCACACGGATGGCGAAGATACATAACACCCTGCAGCCCCCTCTGTGGGGGGAGCCGGGAGGTGGGGTGAACCTATAGACTACCGTACTGATGTCTGGCGTTCAAAAAAAATGGTGCTCCTATCGAATGTGTACAGTAAAACTTTAAACTTTCTTCTATCCAGTGATGTGTGGCAGGTATTTGAATCACGTATAGTATGTGAGAAATGAAAATGCAAAATCTGCTCCTAACTATTTGAATAGCCCTACACTATATAAAACAACTAATTGTATCACAAAGAGAATTTTTTTATATAAATAGCGTGAACAGAGTGGGCTTAAAAGTACCTGAAATTAGAGTCGTTTCAGAGATACCAAATACAAGAAACGATTTTTTTTTTTTTTTTTTTTTTTTTTGTAAAATCGTGTTACAAACTAGAAAATCAAAACATAATATAGGTATTAAATTTCATCCAAACTGCTAGAGCCATTTCTGAAATTATCTGGCTTGCAACCTCATAAATTTCTTTTAAAGAAAAATGGTATTTTTATGTTAAATACAAGGATTACAAATCACTGTCAATTGTACAGAAAGGGTTAACATTTACTGGAGCTTCCTTATTCAATGTCTTACCAACAGAAATTAAATGTTATCTACAAAAACCCAACTACTTTAAGTCCAAACTGAAATAGTTTCTGCTTCAGAATCCATTTTACACTGTGAAAGAATTTTCTTCTTGGAATTTGTTAACTAAGAATGACTGATAAAATAGTATATATGGTGTATGGAAGTGGAAGGTGACTAAGTTGTCCACAATTACTAAAATGATAATATGGTTTTTCTTTCTGTTGAAACTGTTGACAAATGAAGTAATTACACTGTTTACAAAATTTCACTCATATATAGTAACTAACATGGGATAGCATGCACTCAAAAACTGCTGTAAAAAATTATGATACTTACAGGTTTTTAAGTAATTGACTGCTTATGAGTTGTGGTAACTGGTTGGTAAGAAAATAACTGGTTGTTAGATGCTGGTAACAAGTTTATACACTGTTCCACATAATATGTATTAACTAACTCGGGATTGTATTTGTAGATTACAGGAAATATTTGTTATACTAATGGGTCGTAACTAACTTCTTGTCAATATATAATATTATCAAATATATAGTAATATTGACATTACTATTAAGTGTATGTACTGTTCCACATCCCCGAGATTATTCTCACATGGGATCAAAGTGAACATATCTATCTATCTATCTAATGCTAATCAGGGATTAATTAATGGTGTAAGATTTGTGGTAATTCAATTATACGAGTACATCATCAGTGCTAAATTCATTCATTCTGATAAAACTATGCTCATACCCCGAATTAACCTCACCTCACATCTTTTGATCAACCGTGCCTTTCCAAATCGCAAGAAAACAATTCCTGATAGAAGTAATCTTCGTTATGAACATTAATAAAGCACAAGGCCAGTCGCTTCAAAAGGCAGTATTGTATTTTCCAGAACCTGTTTTTTTCGTATGGACACCCGCAAGTGGCTTTTTTACTTGTAGGTGCATTAGTATTTATTTTTGTGTTAAAGCAAAAAAATTGTCAAAAAGTCTACACACATGATGATCACATTGTAACCGCTAATATTGATTTCAAAGAAGATTTGTACGATAAAGAAGATTGATAAAGGACATCTGACAAAGCTAATATTTTTTAAACAGCTACTTATTAAATGTTTTAGAATTAAACATTTAATGATAACGTCTATTTTAGATTAAACTGATATTTATTACTACTTTGCAAAATAAAATACCTTTCATTAATAAATGCTTGCATTTACTTATTTCCACATTATATACCCATTCGTTGACTCACCACGATACTATTCGCACGGGTCAGTTAATGTACAAAACTTATTCGTTTCAAGATATAAGGGATCCTTACTGTTATCAAAGAGCTTAACTAATATCATCCCAGATCACTGGTACCTGTGGTAACCGTTTCAGATATACCAAATACAAGAATAACTGATTTTTGTGTGTAAAATCGCGTTTTTGAAGGGAAGACATCTATTGCGGTAAACTTGAAAAACAAAACGTTATCTAAAAATGAAATTTAATCCAAATCGTTAGATCCCATATAAGTATGTAAGGTATAAAAGAAAAACTGTTTCACGTTGTAATAAAACACAAACGATGATTTCTCGAAAAATTAAATGACTTATGGCGATAACATATATCCAATATTTTAATCCGTGATCTAAATTATAACCGCGTGTAAGTTTTGATAAAACTGGCTCTTTAGTTTTGCGTAAAGCGAGCACAGACAACTTACGATTGTTCGTCCTCCGTATCATAAGGAATGAAGTAAAGTATCGTTAAAAAAAAAAAAATTGCTTACACTATTTACCGATAACATAAGCTGTCAGTATGTGTAGTTTCTTTGAAATTCATAAGATTGTATTTGCTAGGTGAGCGCATAACAGATAAAACTCATACATTTGTGCCTTTGGCTCTGAGTTATGTAACTCAACAAATCACTTTAACTGTTACTATGGGTAGTTTCCTTGATTTGCTGCATGATGCGCACTAAGAAAAAAAAATTAAACATAAAAAATAAAGCGCGGTAGTACACCCAGGATTAGCGGTAAAACATGTTTTATTTCTCTCGCAGGCAGAGCGCAAATGCCATGTTATAAGTAATTCAACAAAGAAACTTGAATACTATTAATAAAGTTAATATCTTATAATCATCAGCGGTGAGGTGATTGCTTTCGCATTAAATGGTTTGGAATTCTCCTACGATAACATCGTAACTCTGTTGAAAACACAACGACCAAACAGGATAGTATTATTTTGTATCATTTTAGAATAATCTTTTCGGGTAATGAAGATCTATGCATTAGACGCCAATCGAAATACTCAAATGTATATTTGATATCTATGCTGAAAAATGTTAATGGAACGTTAAATGGATATGGATGCTGCAACAATTAGATTCCGCCATAACTTCATAATAAAGCAATATCTTAAGGAGCGTGCATAAACCACGTAGCTCCATTTTGGCCTCCTGTGAACCCCCCCCCCCCCACTCCCCGCCACGTAGCCCGACGTGGTTTTTGCCTCTAACCTCCCCTCCCACGTAGCACGTAGCCTTTTTCTCAATTGACTCCAGAAGACATTTTGTACTATTTTCTCTTGTCAGACTATCGTAAATTACATGCGGGGATAATTAAATGGCGGAAATAAATATTTACATGCTGTTGTGTGTCCTGTATCACATTTTAAATATGTGAAATAATATGAAAGAAAAGCTACGTGGTCTGGCTCGAAACCCCCCTCCCCCACGTAGCCCAACGTAGCTTTCCAGCCAACCCCTCCCCCTCCCCTCCCCTCCCTAGACCGAGCCATGTAGTTTGTGCACAATCCCTTACCAGACAAACCACATGGCGCAAACTGCAATTACAATTACTCTGAAACCAGGGTTGATATTTCTTTTTTTTTTTTTCTTTTTTTTTATTTTTTTAAAAAAAAAAAAGTTTATAAATACATCGATATTTTTGAAAGTATCAGTATCGGATTTCGATACATCGAACAAAAGTATCGAAATATCAACATATTAACTATTCCATATAAACATTCTCACAACAACAAATCTTTTGACAATATAACAAAGCCTTGTGTTTCTTTACTGACAAATGGTTTCTCACGGTGTTAGGGAGCGTGCACAAACCACGTAGACCCATTTTGGCCTCCTGTGAAACCCCCCCTCCCCCGCCCCCCACATACCATACGTAGCTTTTGCCTCAACCCCCACCCCCTCCCACATGTAGCACGTAGCTTTTTTTCCCCCCCTTTTGATTCCAGAAGACATTTTGTACTGTTTTCTCTTGTCGGACTATTGTAAATTACATACGGAGGTAATTAACTGAGGGAAATAAATATTCACATGCTGTTGTGAGTTCTGTTTCTCATTTTGACTGTGAAAAAATGTTATGAAAGGGAAGCTACGTGGCCTGACTCGGAACCCCCCCTCCCCCCACGTAGCCCAGCGTAGCCTTCCAGCCTTCCGTCAACCAGAATAGAGAAACAACTTATAAATTTACACCGAAACGCTTCACGTTTGGGGTTGCTATTGCATAAATACAGAGAAAATCACCAATATTGAACTTTTCTCATAGTTTAGGGGTGAAACTATTCATGTGTACCAAAACCTGTTTCTAGGACCGCAAGAAGTATATTGGTATTATGACAGAGTGCCGTAACCAGAAGATATTTATGAATTTAATTAATTTTCAAAGTAAGGAGAGGAACAGAGTAAAATATGAAACATTGGTTAATCATAATTAAAATTTGTGGCATGTGAAAATGTTAGGATAGAAAGCTGTTTCACGTTTGGGTCAGATAAGGTCGAGGTACTCGGAAAGGCACCAAATTCTAACTTTTCTTATGATGTGGAGTAGAAACTTTAGTGTGTAAAAAAGTATTTTAGAGTTTTGATGATCATTATTCGTCAATGAATGATTGAGATATTTGGTGAAATTTGCACACGAATAACTTCCAAAATAATTACAGGAACGAAATAAAATTTGATATGTTTGTTACGCTTGCAATTATCTATGCATAACAGAAATTTTGGATATTAAAGTACATAAATGGCCCAAATCGTTTTGAGAAAAGGGAGGCAGTGCCGTCGTTGAATGGACTTGGCAGGCATAGGTCAATCCACAAATGAGCTATGCTATACAGTGTTTTTATTAAAGTGTATTTATTAGACATTTCAAAAGTCCAATTAACGAAACCGTTAGTTCACTGGGCTTTTAGCAGACATTAATTTATAAAAAGGCTTCAAGTTACGTATACCAACAGATTTTAAAAATACGTTCTGCTGGTAGACAACTGCAATTATTAGGCACCATAAGGTTAACTGTTGATTCAACTGCTACAGTATTTCTTAGAACTCTTCTATGATTAAATTTATTGTATGTTCAATACAGGAAAT
>JARYHS010000041.1:0-11149 GCA_031002005.1 Vandiemenella viatica | reverse complement strand
GAAGAAGACTTCACTACTTGCTTCTGTAAATAAATGTAATTAACATTAAATTACATGAACTATTTGCCGATTATATTAAAGCAATAATTTCCTATAACTGTTGTTTATTGTGTCATAAATTATGACTGTATATTAATAATATACACTAAATGCATGGGAAAGGAAAACTTTGAACAGCACAGAGAGCTATGGAAATGTCAATGTTAGGTTTGACTAGAAAAGACAAGAAGAGAGCAACTGACATTAGATGAGTCACAGGGGTCATGGACATCTCGTAAAAGACCGCATTCTTGAAGTGGCAGTGGGTTGGCCATGTTGATCAGATGAAAGATGGACAAAGGTGGTTTTAGAGTGGAGCCCAAGAGATCATCAGAGACCGAGAGGAAGGCCACCAGACTGATAGGAAAAGGCCATATACAGGGTTGTTGGACTTAACCTGCAGAGGATCGCCCAAGATCGTTCGACATGGAGAAGAGTGCTCAGCTTCTACCTGAACTCATAACTCTAAGAGTCTGGCTGATAATGATGATTGAATAATAAATATTAAGTTTTAAGCTTTTAACAATCTACAAATGTTACAGTATTAAAAATGTTGGTTGACTTACCCAAGTGAAACTGCTAATTACTACATAGGTCGAATGCATTACCAGAAATTATTCTGTTCCTCAATTTTCTTATTCTGTGTATGGTCGAATGTTTTTGGCCGCATTCTGAAGTAGCCGAAGAATTGTTGATCATCTTTGTTTAGATCAGGGTAAAGTAATGTGAATTCTCTTTTGGTTTCCCTAATAAAATTAATGTCACTAATCCAAGATTTCTTTTGTTTTCCAACAAGAAGAGAATTGTCTAAATATAATTAGTCACTTTCCATTTTTGGAGTAACTCCGATCCACTGTGACCACAACTATTCGAACGAGTGCACACAACATTTTCACAAGAGTTGTAAGTCTTCAGAGTACCTATCCACTGTGTGCAGCCATAGGCTAGGCGATTACGATTTGGCAGATTGCGCAGCCAATTAGAAACACTGTACCACAAGCAAATGAATCAAATTTAATTCTTTAAGTTATTTTCCCTGGTAATGTATTCCATTCCTGGACTCCTTTTCCTACACAAGAAAATTATCCCACTCCCCTATGCCTGATATCAAGTGCCTATTTGTGGACATCCATTCCTTTCAATTCACTACTTCTGATTTTTCTCACCATAAATATATGACTTATACATTCCCAGTACTCTTTTCACCCTCCTCCTATCTTCCAGTGAATCCAAATTCAACTCCAATAATCATGTTGATTAAATATAATTGGCTTCCTCTAAACCCCTTCCAACTCAAGTATTCGATGGCCAATATATGGATCCTACCATATTCAAGCAATGCCTTGTCCAAAGTTTTGTAACCCATTTTCTTTCTTCTCTCTACAGAGCATGGTGGGTGAGTTGTTAACACTCTGGCCTCACATTCGGGAGGACGCCAGTTTGAATGTGTTTTCCGTTGTTTCCCCAAATTACACCATGCAAATGCTTCCTTCAAAAGGCCATGACCAAATTTCTTCCTGTTCCTTGTCCCCAGTCCCATCCCAACTCTAATGACCTCAACAAGATGTAAAGCAATAAAAAAAAAAAACCTTTCTTCTCTCTGGTACATCTCCATATTCAATAAATGGAGGATTTTGAAAAATCTTCATACCAGCTAAACAATACTTCTTGTCCAGTTGAACTTACCACAAAAGTTATGCCAAGCTATCTACACAAAATCATGAGCCTTTAGAAAAGTGTGAAACTAATAAGCAGACTCGTCTTGGCAATTGTCTTCATTTCAGTTTGACCTACCCAGCTAGGAATGCTGTTCACCTGATCACAGTCCTCTCTCACTTGATCCTATTATATATCATTATGTTATCTGCAAACAAATGAACCTTTGACTGTAAACCATTAACACAATCTTAGAAAGACGTATAGTAGTGCTACACTATAAGCTTAGCATCAATTCGTTTTAAATTTCTTATATATAATCCACTAACCGAGATTCACAAGAATATCCTTGCCTATACCCTGGTTGCCCAATTGGAAACTAGTTTCTTTCATGATAGACATTCCTGATGTAGTTGTATATCAATCTATCCGTCAACTTACCTACCACTGATGTCAAACTTGTTGGCCTGTAATTTTCAGTCCTCAGGTAAGCTGAAAGTCTCTAGACTCAACCCAAATTAGATTACAAGGGAAGGTACAATACTTAAACCTGCTATCTTTAATACATCTGCAGTAATATTATCTGCACCGGCCTCTTTGAGCTTTCGTAGCTTCCATGGTTCCTTCATGATATGCTCAGGATGAATTAAAATATTTTAACTGCTCATTTCTACTCACATGGAGAAGCTTCTCCTGTCATTTAAATCTTCCCGTGCCTTAACAATGGTCTCTAATAGTATCAATAGTCCAAAAGTTACTTAATATCTTCCTTTTTCAGATCTTGAGTAACTTTTTTATTCTATCTTTATCTGTAAATGTTAATATACCCTTCTTTCCTGTCAGTTTTCTAACATAGCTGTAGAAGTGTCTAGATGCTGTAATGTAACATACAATCTCAAGAAATATAAATATTTCCTTTTTTTTAAAAAAAAAAAAAAAAAAAAAAAAAAATTACGAATGCCAACAATCTGCAATGACGAAAAAGGAGGATGGATTTCCAGGTATACCCAGAGGTCGGATGCTCATGGATCAACCAAAAATGACAACAACTATGGAGAAGGACATCCCATTAAAAACCTGAAAGCAAGTATTGAGAGTTGTAGTAGCTTTGGTGCGGCATATATTGACAAAGATGATCAAGGAACAAGTACCCAAGGGCCAAAGTTGTGTACACATTAACTAAATAATATCTTTATGTTTCATATGGCCTATTGGGAAGCAAAATTTGACCAGAAAATCAAACAATTGATGGATTTCCTGCCCCTCTGCCAAAGAGGAGGTAAAGTTAAGCCGAGATGGGATACCACCGATGGTTTGAAGGCATTAAGTAGCAATTCGTCATCTAACCTCTAGCGAGCATTACATTCACATATTCTGTTGGGTTGTTGTTACTGCTCAATCTAATTGGGGAGACAACCCAACAGCAGTTGTAGGTTTCCGCGGCCTGGGTCAATGGTATTATCTTGTCTATCTGGGTGGCGTCGCACCATTTTATGAAAGTCCAGCGTTGTTAAGTAGATGGATCATTCAGAACCTGTGGGAAAATGCAATTCTGCCCAGATGGGATGACCGTTCTAGATCAGGGGTGGCCAACCCAAATGATCCTGTGGGTCACTCTGGAAATTTATCATAGATCCGTGGGCTGCATATAAAATTATATATTCCCATATCAGATTTAGGTCCACTATAGACATTTTTCGAAGTAAAAAATTTAAATATAATGAGTTATTAATATTGTGTTTACTATTATTCTTACATGTAAGCATAGATATGATACTAAACGCAAATTTTAAAGAAATATATAACACTAAAAATGATATATAAAAGATACATAAATATAAATGAAATAAATTTTGAAAATATGGATGCACAAATTATGTATTTTTTTAATACATTCATTTTCACTACTTTGGCTATTATAAAATAAATATATTTTGTAAAAGTGTGATGAATCTCACAGGCCGGAAAAATATTCAAGCCATCCCTGTTCTAGATGGTAGTAGATATATTAAGTCATCTAAAAGGGGGGGGGGGGGGGGAAACCTGTGGAGAACACAGTTCTGCTAGGAACAAAACTGCAGCATGACAGTTGAAATGTTGGTCTTATACACAATGACGTGGCATTACCCAAAACAGCCAAGAGACGAACACAACAGCTGTTCCCTGGACAAGTCACAGCATTCAGCTGTGCCCCCCTGAGCCATGGGTGCCGGCAGGATTGCTTCTAGCGGGGTGCACCAGGGCTGCATGCATTGGTGCCGCCCCCCCCCCCTATCGGCCCAAACGGCGACCCAGGATGCCAGGGGGGTGCAAGTGCACCCCCTCCCGGCGCCCATGCCCTGAGCTACTAACATGGGCCTAAAGCCTGGTCCATATCTGATGACAACATTTGCAGATTCTGGCTACTTGTCTCCCACTGTGACACATTTTGCACTGTCCAACCTCACTTGAAGACCATCATGTTCTGGCTGGTAAACATCATCCATAACTTGTCTGCCACAGTGACAAGACCTGAAGGAGTTGTTTAGTAACCTCAATAAACCACCGTGTTCTATATGTCCATTCTTGTAAGATGTTAAAATTCACTATGTCTTACAATTCAATAAATATTTTGATTTTACTTTCAAAAAGTAAGTAAATGTCTGATCTATTTTGCTAATTAATGTATTCACACACTAATTTATCAAAAAATCATTCATATTGATTTAGAAATATGTTATATTCAAGAAATTATTGGTTCAAATATTAATATTAAATCATTTATTAATCCAATTTAGAGATAATAACAACATTAACTGGCTTTTCCCTACTCAGGTTTCATATATGTACGGCCAAATTTCATTTTAATGCATCATTGTCATCCTCCTGCACCCAGATTCTTGAGAAACCAATCTTTAGCTTCCCTCTTTATTGCTATCAATTTCTTGTTTAGTTGTTTCAAGTATTCCGTACTGTCTTGATGTCTCTGTTGTTTTCTTTTCTTACCAAGCTCTTTAGTCTCTTTCATCCCTACTGCAACATATAGGATCTGTATCTTTATTAATTTTCTGTTTTGGAATAAAAATTTCTTCTGTAATTATTACTAACTCCTTGAATAGATCCTGCTTCGACTGCACTAATGCTCTCCTTCCATATTCTGAACATTCCCTTGAAATCTCTTTAGTTATAAACTAAATGCCTTTGTATAGTTGTACCTTCACTTTTTTTTGGCCACTGGTTTACTGTACCCTCTGATATACTTCAGAATTTTTTCTTGAGCACATACTGTATTTCTTCAGTTACTTGAGGCATCATTTGTTTATCATCAGGTTCTATTACAGTAGAACTCCAATTATCCGAATCGCTTAAGGCAATCACATTAATACGAGCATGGAACAAGCTGAAAGGCATATCAACCGAAGAAAAAAAGGAAAAGGAGAAAAAGGAAAAAGAAGCTCAAGAAAAGGAAAGGAAAGAGAGAGGAGAAGATGTGGCTGATGTTTCACCTGAAGAATTCAGAAACATTCTTTTAAAAATTCCTGGATGTTCAGAAGTTAGTGCTGAAGATTAGGAGGGTGGGTGGTGTGAGATTCGTCAGACCCTGGGTATTAAATTCTAAACGATGATGAACTTATTGAAAGTGTGAGAGAAGATGACCTTAATGTCGAAGCTGAAGCAGACATGGGTCCATCAGCTAGTCAAGCATTTGCCGGCCTTGAAACTGCGATGAAATGGATGAAGCGTTAGCCCGAGTATGACCACATGCAACTTCTCACTGTCAAATGGCAGGAATTACAGTCAAACAGCTCACCTTGACGAGATGTTCAACAAGCAATGACTTTTATTTACAGAGCGGTACATACATACTGTACTAATGTAACACTATTGTAAGTGCACTTAACATGTAAAAGTGTTACCTTTTAATTTATTAATTAAAAACTCTTTCCTTAAAAATAGATTTTTCTCCCATGTTCAGCATACATACAGCAGTTAATTAAAATAGACCCTTTTTTTTGGAAAAAAAATCCAATTATCCGAATTTTTGATTATCTGAACGGGGTCCGGTCCCAATTGATTCGGATAATTGGAGTTCTACTGTAATAAGATGTCCAACATATTTGCCCCCACTTCCTGCTCAGCCACTAGCATAAAGCATCCCTTTCTTGATATTTGAAAATTTCAATTCCCTAGTGTTTTTAATCTCATTTCTTTTCCAGTCAATAAATGGTTAAGTCTCCACCAATGATGATCATTCTATACCGTTGTCTGTACTCTGAATATAAATTTAGTTTCTGCCCGAGAGCCTATATTTCATCATTTCCACTCCAGTAAACAAATAATTCCTATTTTTTTTTTATTTAATCATTCCAAAAATCTACCCAAAACAGCACATGTTGTGATCTATAAACACTAGTGACCTGTGATTTCTGTTACCTCACTTTCTTTTATTGTACACATCCTTTCTCTTTTTGGACGAGACTGCTCGCATCTCCTCTTTGTAAGACAGTGTCGAAAATAATCAAGAAAGGTATTAAATTAGATCTGCACATGTTGATAAATTTTCTGTCCACACTAAGAAACAAATGATGAGATGGTTAGATTGACAGATTTGTAACAAAAAGTATAAACCTATAGAGTTGCCTGCTTAACAGGTGCGTGTATGGGTACATATTTCATCTTGTTGCTATCTACCACCTTTTCCCCAACATTTTCAGGGTTTGCTGTCTTTTCACTAGTTTTACTAATCATTGGCATGGTTGAATTTAGAGCTCTGGTTTCTACAACAGCATTGCACTTGCCAACGTCAAACATTTTATAGTATGTACTAATGTGGAAGTGATCCCAGCTGTCTGTGAAATGTGTAACTATGTTTGGTGTGTGATAAATGTTTTTTTCATTCAAGAAATGTGTTGTTTCATGAGGTGGAGATTGGGGACTGTACTGGCATTTGCCATGATGGTTGCAAAAAATTGCCTAAAATGGCAGTCAGAATGGCCAGTACACTGGGGCCTGGATTCGTGACTGGTCGCGCAGTACCTCCAGTGTATGGCACCTCAGCACACTGGTGGGTAGTATGGATATGTATATGTAACTCTGAAATCCAAACAGTTAGGATTAACTGCAGGCTGTTATCTAGTCAGTTGTGATACAACATACAGACCATAGATTATCCTGCAAGAACGAAGTGTTATCAACTATGTTCAGTGCTGTGAACACTTCGTTCAGCATAATCACAATTCCAACCTAAACCAAGTAGTCACCAAATTGTTATACACAGCTCCACAAATTAGTCTAATCACTAGTACTCGGCACTGACTGCCCTCAGACTAGTTGAGGGCCGCTCATTATAGTGAGCTTCAGTGACGGGAAAGTGGAGAGTAACTTACCCCCTCCCTGGAAACTGTAGCTGCAGTGCCACTTGTACCTGCCACTGACACCCCCTCTGCTCTCTCTGGTCGAAGCTGTGCAATGTGTGGGCGATATGAGATGTCACTATAAACTCTGAGCAAATAGAGCAGCTTTCACAACCTATAAATTTCGAAGTTATGCTCCACTCATGGTTTGAACAAGAATTCCTACAACAGAGGAGGAGTGTTCAGCAGGCCGAGTGCCCTACTAGCCACCACAGTGCAATGTATGGATAGGAAAAAAGTGTTTTAATTTTTTCCTCTGTTAAGACAGTTAGTGATGGTAAAATCTCAGTCATCTGATATTTTTGTCACGTATCCAACAAAAATATAATGGAACACAATTTATTTTTGTATTAAATGGGTTAATTAGGAGCAGGGAGGGGGGGGGAGTTACTTCCTCTTAAGTGAATAGTTCCATAAAAAAATGCCGAACAAAATACTCTTCATTAAACTGAACATGATACGTATTTCTTTAGAATACACCCCTTTATTGGAACAGAGTTGATAATAAATTTGCAAGAGTTATCTATCCAAGTTTGGTCCGGAGTGCTCAACATCACTGTGTATTCCAATGACAAGTGTTTAGAACAAAAGAAAGAATAATGTAACAGCATGTTAGTGCTGTGTGCTGCTGTTTTATTTATTAATCTTATGGCCATGACACAATAATACAATTTAACAGTAAATGATAATTAAAATTCAAAATCAAATAGTGCAGCCACTGTAGAGCTTCATTTGAAATATTAAAGTCTATCGGTGATACTCTGAAGGCTCACGTGACGAATGGTTTTTTTTTCCTCACCACAGTCGCAATTCAGTGAATCTCTTATTCCCCATGTGTACTGAGATAAAGCTGATCTGCCTTGACCAGACTTAACTCTGTAAATAGTAGAGCTGTAAAAGTAACGATGTATTTGTTACTGAGTAACGGGTTCATCGCCTGACTCGAAGTACTTAATCATTACTCACAAATTCATTTTGTTACTCGCATGTTTCGTTACTCACATTTGTCGTATAGATACGAACACGTTCCAGCTCCCGCAGGTAACTAATTTTGTCAATGTGAAGACGAATTTTGCAGTGTTTAGTTTCTTTAACATTAAAATTTACAGTGCGTAATTTGTAAATAGAATATTTGTATGGATAATTTGAGATAGTTACTATTTTTTCATTGGTTGTTCATTACTGAGGTTTATTGATTTCAAACATTTATGAAATTTGTTTTATTTTATAGTGTAATTTAAAATATAAAAGAGTTGTCTAATAGTTTGTGATATACACCTCTGCACTTGTTTTGTTCTAATAATATTTAATTAAATTGCAATGGAGCCCACGCTTCAGTGGCAATTTCCATACACACTCATCTTCCTCTTTTTCTTGCATCCATCTACATTTGCCCTCTACAAATTTTTACTTTAAATTCTTTCAACGTTTTTGGTAAATTAGTCCTAATTTCTCATGGTAACTTATTCCAATCCCTGACACCCTTACCTAAAAAAGAGAATCTTCCTACACTCTTGTGGCTGAAATAGAGTGCCAGCTTGTTGCATGGTCATCTTTTCCCCACCAAGCCTTACTTTTAATTCTTACACCAATATCTTTCAATTTCTAATCATTATTATACCACTTGTACACTCCCATGAGTCCCTTCACTCTCCTCCTGTCTTCCAATTAATCCCATTCGAACTCTTTTATCATATCAGTTACCGATTACGTTCTGTGATAATTTCCAGAAACATATCTAGCAGTCCGTTTTTGAAGTTCCAAAATTCCATAAAGAAAGAACAATGTACAATTACTTTATTCCTTTTGCCTGGTATTAGTTGTTGTATTATTACCGCAGGTTCGATGTGAGCAATGGCTTTGATGTTGAATGTTTGTTGTAACCGCGACGCAACAACAATTGCGAATCTAATCGCATGTTTTCCCTGTACCTTTGATATTGATTTAAATGTTTTGAATATTGATATAAAGTGGGAGTCAGTAGCACTCTGCCTACAGGCCCGGCTTGATGGATGTCAACATTTATTTTAAAAAATATATCACAAAAAGAATAATTATACTTTGATGAGATTATAATATTTGTTAAATACATGTCCCATTATCATTTCAGGCTTGTATGCAGGGTTTTGAGTAGGATACTTTAAAAAATAACCGCCATTAGTTATTGTCACTAGATATGCCACAGTCAGGTCAGGTCAGGTCACTTTTTGTGTGTGCAAACGTGTTTGTTTTGAAATTAGATTATTCTTTTGAATATAAAATTCATTACAGCAAATCAAGCATACATTTAGAGGTTTTCCGGATGGCGTCGGCAGGATTACTTTAAGGGAGGTGCTGTGAAATTTTTTTTATACATTATATATAACACTTATTTCTTATTAACTGAGGATACTGAATTTATTGACAAGGTTTTGAACAAATCTGTACAACAACCTAGGTTCTTTAAGTTATTATTCAAACAGTGAATTTATTAATAAAATTTTTGTTTCTTAATACTTTTGCGAGTATTTTCTTTGCACTCCCATCCTGGCACCCATGGTTTTCCATAAGATCCATGTGCTAATTACTTTAAGTTTTATCCAAACAACTTATTTTCGTAAATAAACAATTTACTTAAATTTTACCAAGTATGAAGGAAGTCGTCCCATATGCGATGCGATGCTCCATGCTAATATTCAATTGTACCGAAAGTATCGAGTAACGAAACGATACGATAGTAACGAAGTTATCCCGCACGCGTCACGACTCGAAGCAATGCTTCATGCTATTGTTTGATTGTACCAAAAGTAACTGGTATTGATTGGTTTAGTTACGAATACATATGGGTACAGAATTTATTACTTTTAAAGCTCTAGTTAAGAGCTGCCCAGGTCTTAGGAGGAAGGTCGAGTCCCTTTATTGACTTTCAAACAGGGAGTGCCAATCTGGTGGGGTTGAGGCAATCCACTCCAATCTCCATGCTTCTCTCCCATTAAAATTATCAGATATAAGCTGTTTAGTAGTGTTTATGCTTGGACTTCTTGATTTAAGTCTCTGAAATTGATTTTCCATGTAGTCATGGATGGGCAGATCGAAGTTATGACAGATCTTATTATACTGGGCAATTAGGCGATTGCGTCGTCTATCGTAGGCAGTTCAATGTTACACAAAACGGGTAGCCAGTACAGTGGAGTGGTCTTGATACACCCACTAATTATCCACATTGTCTGGTTCAAAACTATGTCGATCTTTTTGACATGGGTGCTATTCACCTTGGTTTAAACCTGGAGAAACTTGGTGTAAACCTGGAGGAACAACTGAAATTAGCGTCTCACATGGAGGAAGTATGTGGACAAGCAGCACTGGTATTGCACAAATTGATAAGCATTGGTGAGCGACGGTTTAATCTGCCTCTGCTCATCATAAGACGATATCACGATGCAATACTGGCCTCCATTACTGGATATGCTGCAAGCACTTGGGCCAAGCACCTAAGCAAGGTAAAACCAAAGGAGCTGCTTCAGCGTATGCAGTGAGGAATTCTGCTCAGACTAACTGGGGCTTACAGAACAACGTCCACAGATGCGCTAACAGTTATACTCGGCCCCTGGACCTGGAAGTAAGGAAGCGAGGAGCGTTATACTGGATAAGAAAAGGAAGGTATGACCAAGCTACTGAAATAATTGGAAGGCCTGTTGAAACCAAAAAAAGATGTTTGAGATGCGTTGATGGATGAATGGCAGCAAACGTGGACAAACAGCAACACGGGCAGAAGGACCTTCGACATGCTTCCTTGCGTGAAAGAGAGAATTACCATGACTCACCTACAACCATCTACAGGGCTCATACACTACATATCTGGCCATGGTACATATAACAGTTTCTTAGAACAGAGAGGCCTCAAAGAAACAAACAGGTGAGACTGTGGCGAAGTAAGTACATGGTTTGGGAGTGCAAACAAACTGAAGAATCAAGAGCATACCTTCAAATACAACTTCAGAACAGAATAATATATGACATACTTCGTGATAGTGAGCTCTGGCACTTGCTGGACGAAGTTGCTAATCTAGCATCGCTGCGCG
>JARYHS010000037.1:0-19999 GCA_031002005.1 Vandiemenella viatica | reverse complement strand
TGTCAATTAAAAAAAAAAATACTGCCTAGGTGGCAGTCTATCATGAATCTTTTAAATAGTATCTAGCACGCAGTGAGTCTATTATGAATCTTTTAAATACTGTCTAGGTGGCAGAGAATGAATTATGAATCTTTTAAATACTGTCTAGATGGCATTATGAATCTTTTATTTACTATTTAGCAGGTAGTGAGTATATTATGCATCTGTTAAATAGTGTCTAGGTGGCGGTGAGTATATTATGAAACTTTTAAATACTGTCTAGGCAACAGTGAGTTTACTTTCTGTCCTTGAAATACTTTCTATCAGGCAGCGATTGTGATTTGAGCCTTTGAAATACTAAGTAGGTGGCAGTGAGTGAATTATGAGACTTTGAAAAACGCTGTAGGTGGAAGAGGCTGTATACAGCCTCTCTTTCTACTTTGATTGAATTTTTATGAAGTTTAATCTCTTCACAAACTATCATATTAGTCATGGATATGACATACCTCCTTTTTGAGAAATGGCATTAACTGCATTAACTGCCTGAGTTACATTACGTTACCGCCCCTCTAAAGCATATTAATAAATTCTCATTATAAGTAACTAGCAAATAAAGCACAGATAAGCTTAGATATGTTATTCGTATATTTTAAGTTTCAATTTGCTGTACAAATTCAAGTATAACATTTATCAAGCACGATTGCAGTTCAGCACGGCGTTAGTCTTCGTAGTGGAACGTGAAGAGGCGCTGAGACCCCGCAGTCGGGCTGGTTGGCGTGCAGAATCCGTAGTGTGTCCGCCGTTCTCAGCCAAGCTCACTGCAACTGATAAGACAGAGGGTCAGGAAAAACCTGAGTCAGTAGTTGACGGACTGTGCTGTCCAAAAGCTAGAAGGATCCCAATCTCTCTAACAGGGACGGAGACGCCAGAACCATCGCACACGCTATACGCCGCACAGAGCCTCGCTCTGCCTCACGTTATCCGCTCCATCACTACCACTGCCAGCCCCACCATGCTCTGCGAGAAATATACATATCTTCGACAGATATGAATACGCTCGTGACTCGGATGGAGATGTCAGAAACTAGCGAACAAGCGACAGAAACTCCGTCGGGGTCTCACCGCGACCAGCGTGCTGGCCGCCGAGTCCCCGGCGACAGTTCTCTGCGCGTTAGCTTTGCCTCTGCCGACCCTCGCCCTGCCTCGAGACAACTGGAAACTTCTGGATAGTGAACCGCACAACACGTCAGATACTGACCTGTGCTGAAGGGCGCTCCTCGCAGCTCTGTCCCGGAGTCGACTGCGTTCTGCACCCTTTGAAGACCTCCTTTTATACCCTGCCAACAATAGCGGGGACTATTTCCTAGGCAACGCGCCATGACGTTACGGACTTTTAAATGTTTCCTTGGAAACCTGGTGGCAGGGCGCTTCAAAATTTGGTAACTTTGTTTTCTCAGTATTAATATTAAGCATCGATGTGAAATGAGTCGCATGAAATGTATTTCTCAACATAGCACGATCCCAGCAGTTGTAGCAATGTGACCTCATTGTTTTTGATCTAGGCGCCGGTTTTCTACTGCGAAATCTCCTCCAACTCTCCAGTTAAGGCACGCGATTTCATGTAAACATACTGATGTGTGACACTACAGCTGACATACTGATCGTGCAGCCACAGCAGCGATTACCAAGACGCTGATAATACCGTCAGCATGTAAGTAAATCGTATCAGCACAACTTAAGACCGCTATAAGGAGGGAATTATTTACATGTGTCTGGATAATGATGCTAGTAATTTGTCGCTCATGAAAGCATTGAAAATTAAAATTAAATACCGAAATCTAGGGGATTCTACGATAACCATAGCGCCGCAATTTGATGATGTAACTCGCCGAGAGAAATTGAAAGTAAAGATTTTTTTAAAATATCTTGCTTAGTTACCGAGATATTGTATCTAAAAAGAGAGGAGGTTAGAGTGAGATATGTCCTAGACCAGAAAAAAAAATTCACGAAAACCACTATAGCTATCTACACGGTGGAGATGCACTATAGGTGTTTTATTTTCTTTATAGTAGTTGTTGTTAGTTTGAAATACGGCCTGAAGCAGAAGAAACGTCACGAAAAGCACAAGAAACTATACCTATAACTGACGTTATCATGCTATGTCTCGAAAACCAAGCAAGATGACCAAAAAATTTTATTCTTTAATTTTCGATTTTTTTTCGTTGAGTTCCAAGAATTCATCATCAGATTGCGGCGCCATGGTAATGATAGAATTGTCCGTAGCTTTTTTCCCTGTTGATTCCAGAATATATTTTATACTGTTTTCTCTTGTCAGACTATCGTAAAATACATACGGAGATAGTTAAATAACATAAATAAATATTCACATGCTGTTGTGTGTTCTATGCCTTATTTTACTCTTACAAATAATATGAATAAGAAGCTACGTAGCTTGGCTTGGAACTCACCCCCCCACCCCCCCACCCCCCCACCCCGCAGCTCAAAAAAAAAAAAAAAAAACGGCGTTACCGTTTAGGGAGCGTGCACAAACTACGTGGCTCGGTACAGAGAGAGAGAGGGGGGGGGGGTTGGCTGGAAGGCTACGCTGGGCTACATGGGGGGAGGGGGGGGGGGGGTCCGAGCCAGGCCACGTAGCTTTCCTTTCATAACATTTTTTACAGTTAAAATGAGGAACAGAACTCACAACAGCATGTGAATATTTATTTCCCTCCGTAAGTAATTTACAATCGTCTGACAAGAGAAAACAGTACAAAATGTCTTCTGGAATCAAAAGGGAAAAAAGTTACGTGCTACGTGGAGGGGGGGAGGGGTGAGGTAGAAGCAAACTCCACATAGGGCTACATGGGGGAAGGGGGGTAATGGGGAGTTCACAGGAGGCCAAAATGAAGCTACGTGGTTTATGCACGCTCCCTTAGCTTGTGGAGTTCTCATCGTTAACTGAAAACAGAACGAGTACTATACCGTCATACAGACCTGTTACATTTTCACACTTCTATTCGAAATATTCTGAGACAGTGATTCACCTGTGCTGATCGGTATGTGGTTAAAGTGGCAGGTGGTAGGCACTGTGCCTACTTCCAGAGGAAAGATGACGCATTGCGACCGGAAACAGACAGGATCCTGAAATGACTCACCTTCTACCTATCAAATCAGCATAACAACAAGAAGCGACCGTCAATACCACAACACGACGGTTGGTCATTCCACCCAGAAATGAACAAATGTAACAGGTAGTGAATGGAATGCTGCAGAAGTGTGAACAGCACCGGTTATGTTTGTCATTGTATGAAGGGAAATGTACGAAATGCACCCAATCGTTTTAATAACTCGGAGATATAGAGACGTGTACCTTTCAATTTAAAACTTGTTAGAAATGCGAACTAAGAAATTTTACACTGTCTCTCTTGAATGGACTAGACTGCAAATTTATCTGAGGAACGACATAGTTAGGGCTATGTGAAAATTAACAGATTAGTTCACAATACGAAGATAATGAAGACTTAATGAGAGAAATGAAACAAATAAAGTCGCTGCTAGCTGTTTATGTCATTTAAAGATTTCATATTAGTTTTTAACGTATATTTATTTCGCTTCCCTTATTAGTAATATGACATCAGATCTAATGACCCCACTTTTGACATCGGTGATGCTAAATGATGTCATTTTCACCGTCACATAAACAGATGATATAAAACTGTATTGTCTATATATAAATATTTTCGAGTAAGTTATTGTTTAAGTAATGCCAGTGCAATTTAATTTTATATTACTGTTTGGTAGTTTTCTTCTCTCATTCAAGTATTACAAACGAACGAAATTTGTATCTTTCAAGGAGTATGGTTGATAAAAACAAAGATATACCCGTGCTATCAACATCAATACAAAATTATAAATTTCGATCGCTTAAGATATCCCGATAAGAAATGAAAAGGCATACGAGGATAAACATAACACTAAAAAATAAACTTTTACTTGGTATTTTTCATTAATAATCTAACACACAACTTTGCATAAATACTCGGTATTATATTATGGTATTGTAAATCTGATGTATAGAACGGAACTTCAACGCTGAAACTAGCGATGGTCTCACATCTCATTAATCACGGTATGTAGGCCAGCGCACGTACCAGGTGAAGTTCATACGTTCTTCATGCGGGTCTGCAAGTTGTTCTTTCATTTTACTGAATTATTTACGAAACCTATTTGTATCCTGGATAAGCTGACTTCTTCGTGATTAAAACCAGAGAAACCTATTTCTGCCATTGAGATACAGAATATGAATGGAGTCACAGGAACTACGGTCGTTGCAGTTTATTAAAAGAAAGGCAAATTATGAGTAATGAAATCAGTGGAGTACCTGACGTTGTTCAGGGGCTCAATAAGAATGTAATCTTGGTTGTCCGGGTTGAACCCGTCAATTTGTCGAAACCTAACGTTTCGGCCATATTTTGTGGCCTTCTTCAGAGTACTGTCACGGCTGGAACTGCTACCGCCTATATATATAGCTCCCGAAGAACGCGCTAGTCGTTTGGAGTGACGTCACTCAAACTACCGCCGCCAGCGTGGCCGGTCCGATGGGGGCCTGCGTCCCGCGTTTCCTGATCAAGCATGACCATATTTGGTCAAGTTGTAGCCCGCCGTCCGCGTTCATATTATCTGGTTTTTTTATTTCCAATGCTTCTCTGATATATATATATATATAGGCGGCAGCAGTTCCAGCCATGACAGTACTCTGAAGAAGGCCACAAAATGATGGCCGAAACGTTAGGTTTCGACAAATTGACGCGGTTCAACCCGGACAACCAAGATTACATTGACAACGACCGCGGAAGTCTGCGCACCCACTTGCTCAATAAGAATGTTTTGATGTTTTTCTCCGTTTTATCGGATTGTTGTAGATATTCTCCGCAGCACGGGTGCAGTTGTGTAAACCAAATGTCAACATTAATTTTTCCACTTATTTTAAAGAATACTTGTGCAATGTTCCTTCGAGATCGTACAAAAATTGTAGATTTGTGTGTCACCACACCAACTTTAAAATAATTTTTAAATTTAAAGTTCCAATTTCTCGGCCAGCAATTGTCCGATTGCAATCGGTCGAACGTCGTTCAACAGAAAATGTTATGGGCTTTTAAAATTTCACCATCCACTTTGACCGATTTCCCTACCGTTTACGACGTATTTGTAAAAACTGAACCGTTGCACTTGTAAATTTTTCTTAAGAGGGTAATGGGGGGGAAGGATGGGCTTTTGTAAACCACGAGATATATTTTGGTTTTCGAGGAAAATGAGAACAAAACCTTTTTTTTAACTGCTTAACGTCTCTTAACAGCGAGGTCTTTAGAGACGGGAAAGGATGGGGGCAAAGAATGGAAGGAATTCGGCCATGGCCTTTTGAGGGAAGCATCCCGGCATTTGCCTGGGGTGATTTGGGAACCGTGGAAAACCCAAATCTGGATGCCTGACGGGGATAAACCACTTCAGAATAAAGTCCTGGGTAGCATGGAATAAATTTTTGTAATGATCATCGAGCAACAGTTCAGTGTAGGAAGTAGTCCCTCGTTATCTTGGCCATCTCTTTGCGTTCCGAAAGTCGTCCCTCAGCCAGTGACGGCTGCAATAGGTGCGAATTAAGACCTTGGTGGGAAATAGGTGATAATATAGTCATTGCCGACAGCAAGGACAAAATGATCATTGTTCAATAACTTCAGATAAGGATTGTAAGTTTGTAACCCAGTGTGATAATTTATTTCTCTTTGTCGTTGATTGTTTTAAGAACATTCGTTTTTGGACCCACGGGCTTAAAAACAAAATTGCTGGTGCTGTCGATCGAGGAACGAGCGTCCAGGTACACTAAATTTACTCCTACAAATGATCTTGTTTTGATTAGTGGGTAAAGTCATCACTTACACGTATAATTAGCTACAGCATATCGCTTTTCTTTCGCGCGTTAACCTAAGCTAACACAATGTAACATGCTGAGCCTGCCTAACCTAAATTATCTACAGTAACCTCAATTACTGTATGGGTTTTTATGGTTTTTTATCCTAAAACTGGGGTTAACCTCAATAAGTGCAAGGGTGTCATGGTCCGGAAAAAATTTGTCTTATCGAGTGTTGGTGTCTATTACGATTGGGTCTTAATACTAATAAGTGATGAAGGACTCATGAAAAATAACTTTATAAAGGACTTTTTAGGGGCGAGTGGTGGTGGGTGTAATCCTGTGAAATCTTGTTTGTGGAAGACCGCTTGTCCCATAGTTCACCAATATGGCCTCTGATGCTAGTTTAAACGTGCGTGAAGCGAAACTTAACAACACAAGGTATATAGGCAGTCATTATAAATAAAGACTATTTTGTAAAACGCAACGGGTATAAGACATATTTCGTGAAACGTCGATTTCAATTTGCACCATACAGTTACTGAAATTGTGGAAACGACTAGCTGATGCTGTGAACATGACACTTTTAAATCAAACACTTATAATTTTGTCACCTATAATTTCACCGAGACTGTTGGCCTCTCATTCAGGAGGATACCGGTGTGAATCCCGATCTGGGCATCGGATTAGGGTTTTCTATGCACGTGGGTTGAATGGATAACTGTTGTAACCACTTATGAATGAAGTGGATGTTTCTCACTCCGGTTGAAAACATACCTAAAGTATGCCCTGATTTTTTGAGGATCCAGCCACGAAGGCTCTGCTTTGGAGAAAGGTTACCAGTTTATAGGAGGTGGTGATGGGGGGTAAGCCTGTTGTATGTGGGGTACATCACGACACGTACTGTGGGGGGAGTGGTGGTGGTTGCAAACCTGTGAAATCATGTTTGTGGAAGACCGCTTGTCCCATAGTTCACCAATCTGGACTCTGATGCTAGTTTAAACGTGCGTGAAGCGAAACTTAGCAACACGGGGTATATAGGTTGTCATTATAATTGAAGACTATTTTGTCAAACGCAACGGGTATAAGACGTATTTCGTGAAACGTCGATTTCAATTTGCACCATATAGCTACTCAAATTGTGGTGACGATTAGCTGACGCTGTAAACATGTCACTTTTAAATCAGACACTTATAATTTTGTCACCTATAATTTCACCGAGAGTGTTGGCCTCTTATTCAGGAGGATACCGGTTTGAATCCAGATCTAGGCATACGGATTATGGTTTTCTATGCATGTGGGTGAATGGATAGCTGTTGTAACCATTTATGAATAAAGTGGATGTTTCTCACTCTGGTTGAAAACATACCTAAAGTATGGCTAATTTTCGAGGATTCACCCACGAAGGCTCTGCTCCGGAGAAAGTTACGAGTTTATACCGCAAGAGATGTACCTAAGCACAAAATGTAGCATCTCCACTGGTTAACTGGTATCCAGCAAAAATAAAAAAAAAAAGTTACAGGTTTGGTCGGTCTCGAGCCAGAATGCACACTTTTTGCCCCGTAACCCAGCAAACTCCACAATCAGGGTGCAATTCGCATCGTCCTTCATAACACCGACAACCTTTTCACTATGGAACTCTACCTGCCAAGCTAACTGTGTCCATATAAAGTAATTTAGGACATCTAAACTGAGGAATGGTGAATTCTTAATGAAACTGATACATCCTCAGTCATCTTCTAATCATATCAATCTATGACTTCTTTCGTAGAGCGAATATTACATAATTTTTGGCGATATTTTACCTGTATTCACTATGTTTTGCGGTTTTCATAACATTTCGGGATTTTATGAGGTGGGGTGCGTAAGAGGATTGACAATGACTGTTGGGCGAGCGATAGCACTCTGGCATCGCATTCGGGAAGCGACCATCCAGTTTTAAGTTATTTTTTCCATAGTTTCCTGAAATCACTCCAGGCGAATGCCCACTACACGCCTTGTCAAAGTATGCGGTAAATAGAAACAGAATGAGGATTGGACTGTTAACTCGAGAAATTCCGAAACATCTGTCAATATTTGTGAGGCGAGCATATTTTCATGATCCTTGACACTGGTGTGTGCATGTATAAGTTGTCAATATTCTGTAAGTCCTAAAAGGTATATACTTTCGAAGTTTGTGCTTGGCACCTTTCCTAGCTTGTTCTTGAGTGGTGCAGTTCGTGACAGTTTTAGATACGTGCCAATCCCCGACAATATGCTATGCATCTGTTACCGCTGTTTCTGCAGAAAGTATGCATTCTTCCATTTTTCCAACTAACTGTGGTCTGTACCGCATTTTTCGCATGTGTCGGGATAAGAACTATTCACATGTGCCCTTTGGAGGTTGTACACGAGATCCATTTAGTCTACGAAACAGACTCGTATACTGGCACTGACGAAAAATTTCATGAATGATCTAACATGATCTAGAACTTAGTGGATGCTATCTTCGGTGAATTTCTGTATTGCGACTGTAGGCATTTTGAAATCAGTGTAAGGTGAGGTAATTTTTCACGCGTTTAGTCTATTTCTGTTACCGCTGTTTCTGCAGAAAGTATGTATTCTTCCATTTTTTTTCCAACTAACTGTGGTCTTTACCGCATTTCTCGCGATGTCAAATATTTTCATACAAGAACTTTAAACACAAGTGACCACATACGTGTGTGCCGTATTCCTGGTGACGTTGTACGTTGTACAGTATTCTGTTGCCCGCAAAGTATCGCTGCAATTCCAATGGTGGGGGTAAGTCACCAAAACTGTCAAAATATTTAACTACACCTTCTTTGTACTTTATATATGCAACCCAATGTGTTCCGGCATTTTCAGCACTGTCCAAGTTCACTATTCCACATTCATGATGACGAATTTTTTCAGGTAATTCATCACGCATGAATACACCTCGAAAATGAGGTATACGCAGACGCTTTACATATCTATATATATCCCTGTCCGTCAGCGGCTGGACAGAGTTTTTTTTTTTTTTCTTCAATCCTGATCCGTCTTTTCTGTATGGTGACCATCCAGATTTAACTTTTGTTTCCATAGTTTCCTGAAATCACTCCAGTCGAATGCCCACTACACGCCTTGTCAAAATATGCGGTAAAATAGAAACAGAATGAGGATCTGGCTGTTAACTCAAGAAATTCTGAAAGATCTGTTAATATTTTCATGACCCTTGACACTGGTGTGTGCATGTATAAGTTTCAATATTCTGTAAGTCCTAAAAGGTATATAGTTTCAAAGTTTGTGTCTTGGTACCTTTCCTAGCTTGTTCTTGAGTGGTGCAGTTCGTGACAACTTTTAGATATGACAATATGCTATACATCTGTAACCGCTGTTTCTGCAGAAAGTATGCATTCTTCCATTTTTTCCCCATGTCAATCGATGACTTCTTTCGTGGAGAGAATATTAGATAAAATGACCTCGACAGTTCTGTGCTTTCAAACAGTCAGGAAATGTAACACAGAAAATATTGCAGTCGAGTTTGAACACTGTCCCTGCCTAGCCATTAGAAATATACATCTTACACTTAAAACTGCTCACCGCAATCCGTAAGTCGAAATTAACTACTTAGTTTGACAAGATCTCAAAAATCATCCTATCACTTCAAATTTCATCTAGTATTCGAGAACAACACATTTATAAGTTGTACACGAGATACATTTAGTCTTCGGAACAGACTCGTATACAGGCACTGACGAAAAATTTCATGAATGATCTAACATGATCTATAACTTAGTGGGTACTATCTTCGGTGAATTTCTGTTTGTGACATTTTGAAATCAGTGTAAAGTGAGGGAATTTTTCACGTGTTTGACTGCCAGCTAGTTGAAGAGTGAAGATCAGATATGGGACCTTATATGTATGAGTAATCGAGCATTCTATGATGCATACTACACAAAGCGTAATAAAGTCCATGTTTCGCTACCATAAAGTGCTGTGCTCCACACATAAAGTATTAAAAAGTTTTTCAAATTCCCAGATCAATATTTCTCTTTTTCATGAAGGCTGTTTTTTATGCTAGTTCTATTCTGCTTTTAACATTATTTTTGTTTCGGCCATCGGTTGTAATTTTTCTTCCTAAGTAACAGAATTCACTTACTTCTCCAATTGCATTCGATCCTATTTTTATATTTAATCTACTAGTATGGGGTATCATTTCTGCTAATTTCACCGAGCGTGGTGGTGAACCGGCTAGCGTTCTGGCCTCGCATTCGGGAGGACGGCAGTTCGAATCCCCGTCCGGGCATCCAGATTTGGGTTTTCCATGGTTTCCCTAAATCACTCCAGGTGAATGTCAAAAGGCCATGGCCGAATTCCCTCCAGTTCAAAGTCTGCAGTCCCATCCCGCCTCTAATGACCTCGACAGTTCTGTGTTTTCAAACAAACAGGAAAACGTAACACTGAAAATAGTTCGGTCGAGTTTCATCAGTGCCACTACCTTGACATTAGAAATCTATATTTTACACTTACAACTGTTCACTGCAATCCATGAGCTACTTAGTTTGACAAGATCTCAGAAATCATCCTATCACTTCACATTTCATCTAGTAGCCTACTCGAGAACAACACATTTATAAATAATAATGATTATTCACGTACCACGCTAAACTGAAACCTGATGTGCGATAACTTTTTGGAAAGAACTGTGTAAGTCGGATTCTGCACAGAAAGTGATAATATTAAAAATAACGCGTTAGTATTCGTTGATAAAAGTCTGAAGTATCTTGGTAAATAGTTAGATTTTAATGAGAGCAATTGGCTATAGAAAATCCAGAAAGTATTTTCCTGCCTGTATGTAGCGGTCCACATAGGGGAGCGGTTCTTTCTGTTTCTCTATCCTATGAAGTACTTCTTCGTTTGAGATTTTCAGCACCCCAAGATATGTGTAAGAGACGACGATACAAATACATTTCGAAAGCTTCAATTCTTTTCTCTCGGTACAGCTTTCATGCCCATAAAGAAAAGAAATGGAGCACACATGGCAGGGAGAAGCAAATTCATTTCGACAGAGTCAGCTTATTAACGCTTTTTTCCCGGTTCTGACCCCTTCGATGCTGATATCCCAAGTCTTTCTGTGGGTTAATTAGGTTTTTCTGCAGCTTCGCCCTCTTTATTGAGTAAATGTGAGAATTCTGTGACAGAGCGTGGTGGGTGAGAGGTAACGCTCTGGCCTCTCATTCGGGAGGACGCAAGATTCGAATCCTCTTTCCGGCTATACGGATTTCGGTTTTCCATGGTTTCCGAAATTACTCCAGGAGAATACCGGGATGATTCCTTCAAAAGGCCGTGGCTGAATGCTTACTCACAGTACCAGCCAGTATCAATAATGTCGTTTGTTCTTACTCCACACATACTGTGGCGATGTTTGGGAATATAACCTAGGTACTTAGTACACTATCTGAAATACCAGATTTATTTGCCCAATCGTTGAAATGTTCACAGCTTTCAGAATGTTTTTTGTCGTATTCATGTTGGAAATTATCAAGGATTTCGTTATTTCGTATTCAACGAATAAAAAAAAATAATGTATCTGTACTCTGAATTCATGTGCAATCTACAATTATTATATCATGAAGGGGTGGCGGCACGTTTTGTTAGGAGGACACCTCTCAAAACAGATGGGGCGGACAAAGAAATTAATGGCGGTCGATGGGATTTTTTTTTCGCGCGGGCCCAAACAGTATAATACATTGCGGCTCCAGGTAGGGTTGGGGTGGCCTGCTGGCTGCGGGGTATATGAAATTCATTCAAGTCAGCGGGCGGGCGGCTTATTCAACATCATATAACGTTAAAACTAGTATCTCGAAACGGCTCGACAGATTCTCATAGAATAAATTTCTCTGCACTTGGTAGAAAAATTACTTGTAAATTGATATGCCGTAACACTATTTAAAGATTAAATCTTAATTTATATGTTTTAGAACTTTGAACCCACGACCACCTGCCTAAGAGGAATAGGGCGAATTTGTGAATAAATTTTAACTTTCCATATTTTTTTAAATATGTACAGCATTGAAATATTTGAACTATACTGGTATACATGTTTTTGCAGCAACCTAAGCAGTGCACTGTATATATTTACCAACTAGATACACAGATAAACGGTATATTTCCTCTTCACACACAAACACTATTTGCAAAACATTCATACACATTCACCTAGGTACAGATTTGTGCCCCCCAGGGTAGGGTCATAAACGAAATGTCGTCTATATCTGAACCCTGGTCTCGCATTCGTGAGGACGCAGAATTTTAACTTTCCATATTTTTTTTTAAATATGTACAGCATTGAAATATTTGAACTATACTGGTATACATGTTTTTGCAGCAACCTAAGCAGTGCACTGTATATATTTACCAACTAGATACACAGATAAACGGTATATTTCCTCTTCACACACAAACACTATTTGCAAAACATTCATACACATTCACCTAGGTACAGATTTGTGCCCCCAGGGTGGGGTCTTGCACTGCCTGAAATATTACGTAATCCCCGCGACGATCCCGCCGCGTAGCCTCATTAGCATATTATTCCCATTTATGATCTGAGGCGAACACCTGCGCGGCACGTGCGTCCGCTGCGACGGGGGCGGGGGCGGGAATGACCACAAACTGACCGCAAGTTGGCGCCGGCCCGCCTTCGATACGTCACACCACTAGTACAAATTAAGAATGTAATAAAATAAAAAAGAAAAAAGTGTATTTCGAGCGTAATTGAGGTTTAAAAAAATAATAAAGCCATTTAGACGATTTATGAGCCGTAACAACGTGGCACGTGGCCTTCTTGACAGCTTGATGACAGGTGTTGATGATTTATGGTGGGCACGTGGCCAGGCGAACACCTGCGCGACGTGGGTGGTCTGGCGAACACCTGCGCGACGTGGGTGGTCCAAAAACTGGCAACTGACGCACCTCCATAAGGAATACATGGGGAAAAAGTGGCAAGTGACGCACGTCTAGACACTACTGTCATATTTTGAGACATGCTGGATTGGTTAATTTGTTAGTGGAGGGAACAGTGGAAGGTAAGAACTGTAGAGGAAGACAGAGATTAGAATATATGAAGCAGATAATTGAGGATGTGGATTGTAAAGGGTATGCTGAGATGAAAAGGTAGGAAGGGATGGAGGATTGCTCGAAAGACTGATGACAGCAATATATATATGAATAAAATATCATCAATTACAGTGATAAGCTCAGTATAATGACACTAATTTTTCGATATTTGATTCATCATCATTATCGTTGAGGACCATCTCCAGTTTCCCGGGTGTGGTTTACGAGCCTTGGTTATTATAGACGATTGTTTTCCACCTTTTCCTGTCCAGAAAGGTTTCCCTGTCTGTGATGTACTCCCAATTCCAGCCTCTTCTCTCTACATCCTCCTTCAGTTGGTCTGTCCATCTTCTTCTTGGTCTTCCCACTGGTCTTTTGCCCAGTATCCTTTTTTCCAAATAAGTTTTTGGCAGTCTTTTGCTAGTCATTCTCTTCACATGCCCAAACCATCGAAGTCTAGATGACCTAAGTCTCTCTTCCATGGATTCCCTTAGCTCTAAGTTTGATCTAATTTCATCATTCTTTATGCGGTCAAGTCTAGTTTTCTGGAGGGCTGTTCTAAGAAACTTCATTTCACATGCTTGGATCTTGCTAAGGTCCCTTGATGTTAGTGTGCATGTTTCCAAAGCATATGTGAGAATAGGAATGAGATATGATTTGTACAAGACAATTTTTGCTCTTCTGGGAACCTTCATGTCCCATAGTAAGCCTCGCACAGTACTGTAGAAGTTGGCTCCTTTGGTTACTCTACTCACTATTTCTAAATCACTTCTACCATTATTGGCAATTATGCTCCCCAGGTAGCTGAAATGGTCAACAACTTCAACTTCGTGGTCTTTTAATTTTATATGACAGTCTGTATTCTTTCGGCTTATTTTTAGTGCTACAGGTTTTTTTGGATTCAATTTCATTCCATATTCTTCAAACTTATCATTCCACATCTTCAATTTGTTTTGTATTCCTTCTTCTGTTTCATCCCATACTGCTACATCATCTGCAAACACCAGTGCCTGTAGATCTCTATTGAATGTTCTTTTTAGTTCTTTTAAGATGTTATCCATCACCGCTATGAACAGAAGGGGTGAAAGGGCACTTCCTTGTTGTACTCCTTTGGTTGTACTAAACCATTCAGAGTAACCATCCCCAACATTGACACAGCTCTTGCAGTTATTGTACAGCATTTGGATCTTTCTTATGAGGTACTCTGGTATTTCAAGTTTTCTTAGACTTTTCCAGATAGTTGGTCTAGGAACATTATCGTATGCCTTTTCTAGGTCCATAAACACAATAATTAGGTTTTTCCCTCTTTCCCAATATTTTTCCACCAGCATTCTCAAGGCAAATATTAGATCTGTTGTGCTTCTTCCAGCCCTAAACCCATGTTGTTCCTCTTCTAAGATGGGCTCTAATATTGTTCGTACTCTGGCTTCAACTATCTTTTCCATAATTTTGAGGCCGTGGGATAGGAGGGTAATACCTCTATAGTTTTCACTTTTCCTTCTGTTCCCTTTCTTGAATATAGGAATTATCACCCCTTTCATCCAGTCTTCTGGTATTTGGTTATCATTCCATATTGCTCTGAGGACTCTATACAGCCATTGTATCCCTGGTGGACCGGCAGCTTTAATCATGTCGGCTGTAACTTCGTCGGCTCCTGCTGACTTGCCACTTTTCATCTTATGGAGAGCTCTCTCGACCTCTAACCAAGTTATTGGGGTGCCTTCATCTATTATTCTCTGACTTGTTTCTTCATCGTTTATCCCATTAGGTCCATTTAGTAGTTTGTCAAAATATTGTTTCATGGCTTCCCTGATACTTCTTATATTGCGAACTATATTTCCATCAGCTGTCTCTATTGCTGTAATTGTTTCCTTATCCGATCTTTTGTGTTTTACAATTCCATATAACATTTTCATATTCCCTTTACTATCCTCTTCTAGTTTAGATGTAAAATCATCCCAGCTTTTCTCCTTTTCTTCTTGTACAATTCTTTTAACTTCCAATTTGCTCCTTCTATAGTCTTTTGCCATCTCTTCCAATCTGCCATTATCTGCTTGATCACTGTTGTTTCTTCTGTAGGACTTGGCAATATCTAGAGCTTTTTTGGCTTTATTTCTTTTGGCTATTGCTTCTTTTACTCTGTGATTTGATTACCTGTATGTAATCAACAATGTTAAATCGCCGCCTCCCACTATTGACAAACTTGTTTATTTTCTTAGCTAATAAATTTCTGACTGCGCTAAATCCCATGTTGGCTACATATGATCATCGCAATGCAATGAAAAATTTCTTTGATGCAGTCTTTAAAACCGGATATAATACCGGAAATCAGGGGGTCGGCGTTTGGTCCTAGACGCGCCCGAAATTTTCCTTGGACCATAATCGGCCCCTATGATCCCTCAACGTCGAGCGCTGGGCGGCTCTGTCCCCGTTGTGAACCACTGATCTAGCCAGATATTTACTCTCGTCCCCCGCGCCTGCGCAGAGGTTAAGGTTTAAGTCCAGGACTTTGGTACAATATACGCTGATCAGGAATTGTACAGTACAGCTTTCCTACCATGCCGGTCATGTGGCAAATGATGGATGTTTGTTCCAACACCCAAGACCGTATCAGACGACAGCTTATGCACTGCGTGCTAGCAATCTTCTCCACAAAGCGGGTACACAGTTAACAATACTGCACTGACAAGGGACACCTTTAACTTCGAACGCTCGGTACTGCACGAAAACATGCTTAGAATAATAAACGATCATAAACAAAACAGTAGTGTGTGTCATTTCCATGCAAAACATTGCGTTCTACCTCAAGTAACATTTTAATAGAGAGAAACAAAGATTTTAATTTAATTTAGTTAAATTGCAATGGAGCACACGCTCCGGTGGCAATTTCCCTAAACACCCATCTTCCCCTTTTCCTGTACCCACCTACTTTTGTCTTTTGCAAATTTTTTCTTTAAATTATTTCAACGTTTTTGGTAAATTATTCATCATTTTCCATGGTAACTTATTCCAATCCCTAACACCCTTAACTAAAAAATAGAATCTTCCCACACCCTTGTGCGTGAAATCGAGTGCCAGCTTGTGGTCATGGTCATCTTTTCCCTTCCATGCACTACTTTTCATACCTACTCCAATATCTTTCCATGCATCATCACCAGTATATGCCCTGTACACTCCCATGACCCTGCTCATCCTCCTCCTGTCTTGCAATGATTCCAAATCCAACTCTTTTATCATATCTGTCACTGATTGCATTCTGCGATAATATCCAGAAATAAATCTAGCAGCCCTTCTTTGAACCCTCTCCAACTCCTGTATTTGATACTCAAAATGTGGGTCCCATACTACACTACCATATTCGAGCAGTGGTCTGACCAAAGTTTTGTAACCCAATCCCTTTACTTCCCTCATACATTCCCTCATCACTCTCTCCAAGAAGTGCGGAATTTTGAAACCTTTTCCTACCACCTGTCCAATGTGTCTTGACCAGTTAAGCTTGTTATCAAATGCAATGCCACAAATTTTTATTTCAAGTCTTCAGCAAGCAATTCTTTCCCTACCTTATGATCATAATCAACCTTTTGTTTTTTATTTGTGCATCTAAGATATCAATACCATGTGAAGGAAATTATACGTAATTCAATGATATAATGTATCATTACATTTTCAGCCAACAGTCCCAGAAATTGTATGCTGAAAGTATTTAATATAGCGCAAACATGAATATATAGCAGTACCACACATCTGATAGGCCTAGTGCTTATATTTGTATTCAAAGTGCAGATGCAGGATTTCGATGAAGTGGTTAAAACAAAGTAGAAGAGAACAATGTGCACACCTCACTAAAGCCACGTTATCACATTCCAAATCACTTTCGCATTCACGCAGTGCAATATCAAAAGCCACACTAATTACATTTTCAAATGATGAAGTTGGTATTTCAGTGTAATAACCTGGCTTTCGCCAAGCATATTGTAACATAGGCTTATACGCAGGTGCAGCAAATTGATTGTAAATCACAGAGTGAAGTTTCATGATGAAATAACGATCATGTATCTTCACTTGGGGTTTGGCACATTGCAGTCTTACAAAAATCCTTCTGATATAGAGGTTATATTGCCGAAAGAATTAAACATCAAGGGGTTGGCAATATTCTGTTGTTTTCACTGGCAATATCTTGTTGTTTTCAGTGGCAATATCTTCAGCATAACATCTTTGTTTGGAAAAGTTGCATTTGGAAGTGTACGATCTGTATAACCTGACCAGGAATCATACGACAATAGGCTCTTTTCATTTGTTACATGTTCGCAGAGTTGTAGACTCTGGAGTTCTGCACGGAAATGACACACACCACTGTTTTGTTTATGATCGCTTGTTACTCTAAACAGATTTTCGTGCCGTTCCGAGCGTTCGAGGTCAGAGGTGTCCCTTGTGAGTACTATTATGGTGGAGAACGATTGACGTCTTGAAACGACGGTAGTATGTGGTGGGGGCTTATCTTGTAGAATACCAGCGGGGAATAAGCTCAACAAAAGCAGGTCATGTTGTTACAGCACCAATTCGTGTCAGTGGCTTGATATAAAAACCACCGGTAATCCACACTAGTGTGTTTTACATGAATGATGTATAAACTGCTCTCGGGTGACTAGCCGAGTCAAGAGTAAGTTGTCACACGATATTTCGGCGACTAGATTCATTGCCGCCATCTTCTGGTGAAGTGCCACCATCTTCACCAGAAGATGGCGGCAATGAATCTAGTCGCCGAAATATCGTGTGACAACGCACTCTTGACTCGGCTAGTCACCCGAGAGCAGTTTATACATTCTCAACGCCGAGAAAGACTTCGTTCTTATATATGAATGATGTAATTTATTAAAAGTTATAGCTGACCTTTTTGTAGTTTTAGAAGACTTTAAGTACCGTTACAATTGATAGTAAACTACCGAGTGTTGTGGGTAGTGTGGTTAACGCTCTGGACTCGCATTCGGGTGGACGCCGGTTCGAATCCCCGTCCGGGCATCAAGATTTGGGTTTTCCATGGTTTCCCCAAATCACTCCAGACGAATGGCAGGATGCTTCCTTCAAAAGGCCATGGCCGAATTCCTACCTGTTCCTTGTCCCCAGTCTCATCCCGCCTCTAATGATCTCGACGTCGACGAGGCGTAAAGTCATGATTAAACAAAAAAGATAGTAAACTAGGTGGAAAATGGAACTCAAATTTTGGATATCAAACACAGGAGTTGCAGGGGGTGCAAAGGAGAGCAGTTTGATTTGTTTGTAAAAATTAGCATACAATACAACTGATATAATAAGAGAGCTGGAATGGGATTCACTGGAAGACGAGAGGAGCATTAAGAGAGAGTTTTGAGTGTAGAAGGCGTGTGTTAGTGATGAGGCGTGTCGAGATATTGGTGGATGAATTAATAGAGGTGCATGGAAGGAAAAAGATAAGAATGACCACAAGATGGCACTCGATTTTGCGGGTAAGGGAATGGAAAAATTTTGTTTTGTGAATCAGTGGCTGGAATAAACTATAAAGGATAACATTGAACAATTTAGCAGAAGCAAAAATAGAATTCACGAAGAGGGGGCAGTATTTGCATTCAACGAATGGGAATATAAGTGTGTACGCATACGCGTCCAAATGCAATTAAATTGGATTAAAAGTAAATCTTTGACGATATGTCTTGCAGGCTGTAACTGTTTAGCGACAGTTATAAAATTCTATTTCTAAAAGTTTTTCTAATTATGTTCAACGTGAGTACATTCTTGAGTCAGCGAGCGTCATGGATTTAATTTAATTTTAATTACAATGGAGCGCAGGCTCCGGTGACAATTTACCTCCACACGCATCTTCCCCCTTTCCTGCACCCACCTACATTTTACCTCTATACAGATTTCAACGTTTTTGGTAAATTATTCATCATTTTTCTTGTAACTCATTACAATCCCTGACACCCTTACCTAAAAAAGAGAATCTACACACCCTTGTGCCTGAATCAAGTGCCAGCTTGTGGTCATGGTCATCTTTTGCCTTCCATGAACTACTTTTCATACCTATTGCAATATCTTTCCATGCCTCATCGCCAGTATATGCCCTGGACACTCCCATGACCCTCCTCATCCTCCTCCTGTCTTGCAATGAATCCCATTCCAGCTCCTTTGTCATATCTGTCACTGATTGCATTCTTCGATAATTTCCAGAAACAAATCTAGCAGCCCTTCTTTGCACCTTCTCCAACTCCTGTATTTGATACTCAGAATGTGGGTCCCATACTGCACCACCCTATTGAAGCAATGGTCTGGCTAAAGTTTTGTAACCCAATTCTTTTACTTCTCTCGTACATCCCCTCATCACTCTCTCCAACAAGTGCAGAATTTTGAAACCTTTTCCTACTACCTGTCCATTGTGTCCTGCCCAGTTAAGCTTGTTATCAAATGTAAGACCAAGATATTTACACTTAAAATCTTCAACAAGCAATTCTTTTCCCATCTTGAATTCATAGTCAACCTTTAGTTTATTAACTGTGAATCTAATAAGCTCTATCTCTTTGCATTTATCTTCATTCCATGTTTACCAACCCAACTAGATATCCTGTCCAGATCACCCTGCAGCTGTTTACAGTCATCTACCCTTTTGATCAGTTTATATAGGATTATATCATCTGCAAACAATTTAATTTTTTAATTTCTGATAGTAAAACCATCAACACAATTATTCATTAAATGAATAGCAATGGTCCCAGTACGCTACCCTGTGGTTCTTCCATTTTTACTTCCACGTCTTTTGATACTGCATTTCCTACCGTAACTTTTTGTATCCTACATTTTAAAAATTCTTCTACCCAGCAAATCTATTTCTCATCCACTCCAATATTTTTTACCTTATCTACTGCCATTTCATGGCTCACTCTGTCAAAAGCCTTTGAAAGATCTAGTGCTACACTACCAATTTGGCTTCCCTTGTCCATTTCATCTGAAATATCTTGCATATATCCCACCAACCGAGATTCA
>JARYHS010000036.1:0-12923 GCA_031002005.1 Vandiemenella viatica | reverse complement strand
TAAAACTTCTTCAGTTATTACTAGAATTCAAATCAGTATATATTAGACTGTATCAAGGGCGTATCCAGGATCAGAAGGGGGGGAACACGTTTTTTTTTTTTTTTTTTTTTTTTTTTTTTTTTTTTTTTTTTTTTTTTTTTTTTTTGAGGAAGTGGGGTGGGGAACTGAAACATGATGATTTCTTACAAAATAAAACTCAAACCTATTGAAGAAACTATTTTTATTATTGATTAACATAGTAATCCAAGGACCTACTATGTAGTTAATCAAGATCGTAACCTCAATTATAGTTTTTATGTAAACATTAATCGTCTCAGATTCTCAGAGAAATTTTCAATAACTTTATTTGTCAATATTTCTCAGTGTACTTTCACGAAATTTCGATGCACACTCATCAGGCATAACCCAGTCAATCTTTTATCTCCCATAGTGCTCCTGAGCCAGTTCTTCACTCATCAAAGCGTACTGAAGGCAACTTGATTTTTCTTCTGGGGAGGTGGGGGCAGCAGTGCCCCCCCTTCCCATCACTGGATATGCCCATGCACTGTATCACAACAAATAGATATTATGTTCAATGGTAGTCATCTGCAATCAGTGATCTGCGATTCTCTATTTACTTGTAGGATTCATGTCTAATTTTATTTTTATTTTTTTTTTATTTTTTTTTTTCAGACCTTAAATATTTCTGTGGTTTGCTTGGTTTTCTAACTTTATCTAAATCTTTTTATGATTATTAATTTAATTGTTAATTTTAGTTGTGATGGAGCTAACACTCCAGTGGCAATTCCCCCAGTCATCCATTTACCCCTTTTTAGATCATGATTTGCATTCACATTTCCTTCTACCATATTTCATTTTTGTGTTGGTGATTGCCTTTTCCTGGCTCTTTCTTATTAATAGCAGTAATTTCTATCTTCACTACTTTGTCATCAGTTGTGTATTTTATGCTACAAGTAATTCCAGGATATTTAATAAAATTGTTTAGTTTTCCATGCCCTTTTCTTTTCTTCAGCCACCTTGTAGCTTCCATTTAAGTTTCTTGCATAGAATTTCTTATACTTTTGTGCATAGTTATGATGACATTTAGCTTTAGTTGATTTCCTTCATGCTTTGAACATTACAATCCCCTTTACATGAGCCTGTGAAAATGATCATTTGATCAAATATTTACATCTGATCTTATTCAGGTTGTCTAATTAACCGTTTTCTAGTTGCCTAGTGAATGATCAACAGATGTCTGCTAAATTGTGTCTTTTTTGGGTAAGGGTGTCAGGGATTTGAATAAGTTACCAAGAGAAATGATGAATAATTTACCAAAAATGTTGTAAGAATTTAAGGTTAAAATTTGCCGAGGGCCTATGTAGATGGTGCAGGGAAAGAGGAAGATAGGTGGTAGGGAAATTGCCACTGGAGTGTGTGCTCCATTGCAATTTAATATATATATTAATCAACTGTATGATCAATCAACTATATGATCAATCAACTATATGATCAATCAACAAATCAGGAGACAAAGTAAGGAATTCCATGGCTTCAACCACTGTCAGCCAAAAACTGTTCGCCAATTCAAAAAATGAAAGTTGCATTAACCACATTGATCAATGATCGATTACAGAAGACAGTGTTCTGTTTGGTGACAAGGCTAAACATCTTTACAGTGAACACTCTAATAGATGGTTTGAATCACTAGAAAGGTTGGTTTAATAAGTTTAAAGTGTAACATCACCCCATAACATTCAAATTGCTCTGTAGTCTTGGAATATATCCAAAATCCTATACAAATTGCCATTCCGTATTCACGATTTCTGTATTCGCAGCATGTTTACTGAACATACCCCCCCCCCCCCCGAATGAGGAGCTTTGACTGTACTGAAAAAAACTATCTTGTTTTCTGTTCTAGTGACTGAAGTGAAAAAGAAATAAAAGGGACTTCGTGATGTATTTCGGCAAGAATATTGGAAGAAATTTAAGTCTGCAGATGAAGCAACAGATGAGTCTCTTTACTCATGGCTGTTCTTGGATCAAATACCGAGCGGGGTGGTGTAACGGTTAGCGTGCTCGCCTCGCATTCGGGAGGACGGCGGTTCGAATCACCATCCGGGCATCCAGATTTGGGTTTTCCATGGTTTCCCAAATCACTCCAGGCAAATGCCGGGATGCTTCCTTCAAAAGGCCATGGCCGAATTCCTTCCCATTCCTTGCCCCCCCATCCTTCCCCCCATCCTTTCCTGTCTCTAAAGACCTAGATGTTAAGAGATGTAAAGAAGTTAAAAAAAAAAAAAAAAAAAAAAATTGGATCAAATGCTGTTCTTATCTGATACTATTGAACCGAGAGAGCTGAAAGGAAATGTGAACTCTCCACAAAAAGGGGCTTCTGGCCAAGATCATTCGCAAGATACAGAAGGTAATTTCGGACATGACGTCAATTCACCTTCTCCAGGAGCTTCGACCACCACTGCAACAAATCAGAAATTTTCCAACTCATCTCCTCAACCACCAACAATTGGACACCCCACTATAATTACTTTCCCAACTAAGCGCATAAAGACTAATGATATCAATTCTGACAAACAGTTTCTTGAAATCGAGAGAACAGAATTACAATTAATTGCCGAAAGCAATGCTGCCAAGGGAAATAGTGATGCTTAGTTTTTGCAAGGTCTTCTTCCATTTCTGAAGAACGTTCCTCTTCATAGGAAATTAGCAGTGTGGGACAAACTGCAGCCAGGGGCGTTGCTACTATGGGGCTATTTGGTGCTGTGCACCGAGGCCCCTACGCTCAGGGCCCCCCAATAATACAACAGGGGGCCCCCAAGTGCACCTCTGGAGAACCCCCAAGTGCAGTTCAGAGGGCCCACGGGCCTTCACGGCAAACAGGCGACCCTTTTTTTTAGCTCTATCATCGTCTAAGGGAGTCCCCTGACTAAGAGGCCCTCGCTGCTCAGGAGGGCCCAAGTACAATTTAGGGGCTCCCACTAGCAACACAAAGCAAGAAAAGGTCGCCCATCTGGCCTGAGGGCACAAAATAAATTTTGCACCGGGGCCCTTGTTGACCTAGCTACGCCACTGACTGCAGCAAGTATTTATTGATGAGGACGCCAAGGGCGTAGCCAGGATTTTGTTTAGGGGGGGGGCAGGCAAGAGAAAACTGATAATATGTATGCTAAAAAACTTTTATTAATGTAATACATATATATTGTATTAATTGAAGAATTAATTAATATTATTATATTTTAATTAATTATAATTTAATTAATTAGTATATATAATTATACCAATAATAATTTTCGAGCTACTTCATCTGCAATTTTATCACAATTTTCTTGTAAAAGTTTTCTGTGTACCTACACCAAGCAGGTCAGTTGGATCTCTAGAATATTTCCATCTTATTTAACTCTTTCATAAGGTCTAGTTCTTTAAGATTTTCCATTGTCATACCCTTGTCTCCATAGTTTATACCATAGTGCGACTTCCTAATCAAACAATTTTAACTTGTAGCATTGTCTGAAAAATCGTGATATTTTTTTTAATCAACCAATGACTTACTTAAACTTTAGCTGGGGTGTAGCTAGGGACTGCAATCCAGCAATGCGGGATCCGGCATCATTTGGCAGTCTGGCGGATCCAGCACCTAACTAAGCGGATCCGCAATCCGTAAAAGGGGGTGAAAACACCGTGTCTCCCTGTCGTCACTTTCCGGTCCGACTCGTTCTTTACCGGTTGTATCGCCCCGTTTAACTGTATCCTTCAAGTTGACATTTGACTCACGCAGGGCCGTAGACAGGTTTAATGGGCCTCGGGCAATTTCACCCGACCGGGCCCCTCTTACCCGAGGGGGGTCACTTTTTTGACAACGATAAAACAAAACAAAAGTATTCAGATCCTTACAGTCAGCTGATAAAAAAAACAAAGCAAAAAATGTAAACAAACTAATTTGGCATTTAAACTATAGACAGTCAATTAGGAAATGTTTTACTATCTAAAGGTAGAGTTGAGATGGATCAATTTACCATTGACGTCGAGTCAGTCACTTCACCTCCATAGTTAGTTCCGTTCTCCACCGCCGAAGCGCCATCGTCACTTACCGCGCTCTTAAATTTTACGTATCGTAGGCTACGTTTATTTGTTAATCAGCACATAAATTTTTATCTTATATTTTTATCTTATTGCATAAAGCTGCAAGAGGTTTTTTGCTCACATTAACTGGTTTTTTCTTTCCGTCATAAAATTATAAGCCTGTATGATTGTTAACAATTTTTAATTATTGTTGTTGAAGGTAAAATTTACATAACCTAGATTTTTCCGGGCCCCTGTCAACAATTTATGGGCCCGGGCCCCGGGCAAATGACCCGAATAAACCGGTCTGTATACGGCCCTGGACTCACGGCAACAAATATGTGTTTGTGTTGTGTGCAGTACTGTAATTTGAGTTATGTCGTCCTATGGCAAAACTAGCTCCCAGATCGTATACACAGAAAAGATACAACTAGAGATGTTTCTGAGGAGTAAGTAAAAACAATACAAAAAGAAGGTTACAGCTATTGACAGATATTTCTTAATCTAGTGCATATATGATGTGTTAAAATGTTTTTCTCATAAACTGAACTTCATTGTATTCAGTTATTTCTTTTCAAAAAGTGGATTTCTATTTCCTAATTCTGCTAATTCTATAAGATCTATGATGACAAAGTTTTCAAATGACATAATTGCTTAGTTTGAATATTTCAAGAAACAATTGCGAATATTTTCGTCGAATGTTTGATGAGTAGACGTCCAAAAAAAAAAAAAAAAATCACCTATATTTAAGGCGGGACCACACGCTTGCTAAACCTCGTCAAGCCGTCACAAATTGAAACGTGTTGATAAAGCGTTTAACTTGACTCACGTAGGCTGGCACTTGTGGCTGATCCAATCGAGTGTCTGTTTTTTGGCACAAATCTAAGAAAGTTTGCGGCAAGTGCTTGTAAAGTGCCTACTCGTTTCTGCGGACTTGATACACTTTGTGCACTGACGGCGGACAGACATGCGTTCCTGTTTGTTGTGATAGAAGTGCCGCAGGAAAAATGAGTAATTGGTTCAACAACGATATTTCACATTCCTTGAATGCTAATATTCAAAATCAGCATATCTCTTCCGGCAGAAGTTATCAAGATGGCTCATAAAGAAGCGTGGACACCGAGCGTAGTGGTGAGCAATTAACGCTCTGGCCTCGCATTCGGCAGGACGCCGGATCGAATCCTCATCCGGGCATTGAGATTTGCAGTTTCCATTATTTCTCCAAATCACTCTAAACGAATGCCGGGATGCTTCCTTCAGAAAAAGGCCAAATCCGAATTCTTTCCCATTCCTTGCCCCATGTCCTTTCCCGCCTCTAATGACCTCGTTGCTGACAAGGCGTAAAGCCATAAGCAAAATAAAAGTCATAAAGTAGCTCATTAAAGTTATTTTCCATAAATTTTCTGCAGTCAAAAAATAATTGATATAGACATTATAATACTGTAAATACAATAATTATTATACTATTTCTATTATAAAACAATAGTTTCATATAGGCCCCTAATTATATTAAATGAAATACATACATGAAACTACATACTAAACAGAGTTAAATGAATGAAATTATACCTGGAACGGTTTCTATGGATTTTTAACATCCACCATTTTCTTCGCCGCCTTTCTCGTTATATTTTCATTTTCGTTTAAATTTTTATGATAAATATAGGTTAAACAAAAATTTATATCCAACACAACATCGAAGTCCCTCACGCTTTCTTCTCCAAAACATACCAGCGCATTCGCAAGCGTGTGGCTGTCAATGTTCGGCTCCCCACAATTAACCAAGCGTTTGTAAAGGTTTGGAGTTTTGGGCAAGTGCCAAGCGTGTGGACCCGGGGTTATGTTCACCGCAAAGAAACACATTTTAATATCAGCTTGATTAGAATACAGGGTTCGTGCACCACGGAGGCTTGCATCAGTTTGGTCAAGGAACGATTGATAGGCTTTGGTGTTGCTGTTGAAATTGCTGTTATCGGCAAAAGATCTAATGGAACAAGCGTCATGGAAAACGTTCTGCGTTCGTACCTGCAATTGTACTTTTCACACAGAACACAATTGGCAGTTGTCGATATTTTATACCCTTCCCCCCCCAAAAAAAAACCACTGAAAGAAATTGAGAGCATAGAAAAAAGTTTCACTCGGACGTAGACCACAAAGACCTGGACGCCACAATTGAAACAAAAAGCGTGATCGTAGCACTGGATATTCCACATAGGTGTTCCCAGATATGATGATCTCAAAAAAGTGCAGAAAGTTGCTAAGTTTTTCAATTTTTTTTATTTATGACCATTTCAATCAAACCAACGAATGAGGAGGCGGAAAGGGCTTTCTCGGCTGCTGGCTATATATGAAATTCTTTGCAAATAAAGTGATAATTGGATATTTTTAAAGTGACAGAAAGTTCGAGTAACAAATTAATTAGACTATACTAGCAGAGGCAAGTAAGTCTGCAAGCAACAATGATTAAATTTTAATTTCAAATTAGTGGCTTTGGCATCTACAGAAAATTTATTTTCAGGAAGGTACCCAGCAACTGGGCTGTAAGATAGTATGTAGCAGTATAGGTACGACCACAGAATGAGAAACAACTTGACCGTTGTACCGACCCAACTCATATCCGAGCACCTAGGACAAATATACTGTAAAGTCAAGAGTAATAAATATTTTGTCACAAATTAGCTCTTACATATCGACTTTTTCACAATCGCTTGATAGTAATAAACATAAATAAAATACATACGAATACAGAAAATTATAGTTATTAAATAAAAGTCGTACTTTTTGTATGTACTGTATGTAATACTATATTAAAAGCCATCGTTAGCCTTACGGAAAATACAAATTAATTACTTTAAAGAACAGATTATTAGCGCGCTCTCTGGTTATATCACAGTATAAACGATCGGGTGCGGGTCGAGTCAGCCTGAAATCTATCGATATTTAATCGCAGTTAAGACGGGATGTCTTTGTTCGAGTTGGCTCGCGCGGCACAGCGACAGTTTGTTGCCATGGATAACAAAAACGGACCCCTTTTAATACAATTGTACGGTGACTAATTTTTTTGTGTAATTAGCAAATGTGCAGCCTAATCACACTCAGATGGTATCACCTCCATCACTACCACAACCGTCACTTGAAACTCCAATCAACGAATTTATAGATTCGCCAAATGACATAATCAACATAATACCTTTTACCTAAGTAAGGAGTAAGTTCTCGTTAAGAATGGCAACAGAAAATTGAATAGCAATAAAAAAAATTAGTATTAAACGGTTGCTATTATCCTTATCTTTGACCATTCTTTCAGAGCTTCGCATAGTGCGCCAGAAATATCTGTTCAAATAAATGATTGTTTTGACTCTCGAAAAAGGTAATGCAGGTTAGTACACGAGTCTCCAATTACTAGAAATCTTGAAGTCACAGCGTTTATCAGTAACTGAAATGCCTCCCGAAATTGAGTGCACTGGCTCAATTATTTATTTTAGAAAACTCTATGATTGTCAATCTCGTAAAATTTGTTAATTATATCCTCGATGGTTTCATATCTAATGTCTTCCGTGAGTTTCTCACCACACTGTATTCAATTAAAATACAATTTCTATATCCACCAAATCATTTTTCGTTTAGGTTTCTAGTATACAGTGTGTCGGATCACAGTGAAAGTTGCTGCTATTCGCGCACGTGAAATGTCCACTGTGGCTTCACACACACACACAGCCACCAATCTCTGCCATTTCTTCAATTGGCAGTGTTTTTGGGAGTTATTATCCTAGGATATTTTCTCCAATTAATAAGGTAGGTCAATTCTTCTGAGTTGGTTGGTCTTTATTTTTGGTGCATTAATTTATTAAACTCAATGGTCTTTTATGTCGGTCAGCTGAAATGTCGTACTGGCCGATGTTTTTGACCATTAGATTTTTTGACTTCTGGGAGCTTTTGTAGAAAGATTTTGCCAGCAGCCTGAATCTATCCAAGAGCATAGGCAGTGCAGTATCCTGGTGTAGGGCATCGGTCGGGAAGTGACGTGGCAAGTGTAGGGCTCTCTTCAATGCCCGATTTTGGATGACTTGTAGTTTTTGTATTTGATGATTTGCGGCGTATGCCCATACAGGGCAATGCATATTCCATAATTGGACGGATAAGGGTTATGTAGTTTTTAATTCCAATAGTTGGAGGTAGTCGGCTATTAAAGTTGATGAGTGGGTAGAGTTGCTGTAATCTCGCACTCGCTCGGCATCTGACATCCTCTATGTGGGCGTGCCACGTTAATCTCCTATCCAGTGTGACCCCTAGATAGTGAACAGTTGTAGACCAGGGGATGTCCTTGCCATTGAGGTGTAGTAGAGGATGTGGTATCACCGGTAGCGCTGGGTCGCATCTACGCGTAAGCATAATGGCTTGCGTTTTAGCAGGATTTATTTCTATTCTCCACCTCCTAGCCCAAGCAAGAGTTTTCTGTAGGACTTTCCTGGAGACGACGTGTTACAATGGCTCTGCTTCTGCTGAGAGAGAAGTATGCGGTGTCATCTGCGTAGGTCATAATCTCTACACCGGGGTTATTAGGCTACGTCAGCAGTGTACAATGTATAGAGTACTGGTCCGAGAACCGACCCCTGAGGGACACCGGCCCGGATCCGTCTTCTAGTGGAGAAAGCATTGTTGACGCGGACACTAAATGTGCGGCCGGCGAGGTAGCTCCTAATAAGTTTCATATACGGTCCTGGGAACCCCTGTTCATAGAGCTTGAGCAGGAGTCCCGAGTGCCATACCGAGTCGAAAGCTCTGGAGATATCAAGTAGAACCAACCCGCAGTATTCCTTGAAGTTAAAGGCTCTGGTGGCTTTCTCGACGACTCTCATGAGCTGCTGAGTGGTGGAGCGGCCTTTTCTGAATCCTAGCTGGTGGTTTGGGATGATACTGTTTGCTTCTATGTGGGTGTACAGCCTTTTGAATAGCAGTCTCTCAAACACTTTACTGACAGCTGGAAGGAGGCTAATAGGCCGGTAGTGTTGAGGAAAGAGTGGGTCCTTACCGCTCTTGTGTATACCGACCACTTCTGCGTGCTTCCAGTTTCGTGGGTATTGTTGCTGTCTTAGAATTTTATTGAAGATCGCTGTCAGAAATGTTATCGCCTCAGGTGGTAGTTTGCGGAGGAGAAGGTTGTTAACCTTGTCCCGTCCCGGAGCCTTGCAGAGGGGGAAGTTTAGAAACACAGCTGGCTACTTCCTCAGCAGTGATTGGCTCAATTTCAAACTCGTCCTCCGCATTGAGAAAGACTTGTAATCTACGGCGCACTGTATTCAGATGGCGATGATTCACGTTGGTTTGCGCTGGCCGAAAGTTCTTTTCAAAGGTGTCTGCTAAAGCATTAGCCTTATCTTCAGGGCTATATACAAGTCCTCTCTCGCCATGGAGCGGTGTAAGTCGTTTCCTGTGTCGGGTGAACCTTCTGGTTTGGTTCCACAGCGATTCATCATCCTGGGTTAAGCATAGAGATGCGGGCATCCCATTCCCTATTTCTATGCTCCGTCAGGGAAGCCTTTAGCTCCCTCTGTAGGCGGTTTAGAAGTCGTTTCGTAAGGGGGTTCCTTGTTAATCTCCATTCTTTCGCAACCCGATTTTTATGTCGTATTTGCACCAAAAGTTGAGGCGGAAGTTGCGTAGATGCGTGCTTGGGAGTCGTTAGTGGAGTCGTGGCCGTAGAGGCGTTGCGTACTGCCATTTCAAATTTTTGGATGGCTTCATCGATGTTGCCTGTATCGGCGGCAGCAGTGAATTCGTCTTTAAGTAGCTGTTGATAGCGCCTCCAGTTGGTTTTTATAATAATTGGGCCTTGTTTCTTCCAGTGTTTGCCAGGGTCCGATGTTAATCTCCACCAGCACTGGGCATATGGTCTGACGACAGCCGGTCAATGGTGGAGGCAGCCACAAAGCCAGGAATACCTTTCGTTATGAGTATGTCAAGTACGTCCGGTCTTCCTCCAGCGCCGGGATAATGTGTAGGCTCCTCAGGGCCGGTCACACACATGTCGTATCTAAAAGACAGTGCCTGGATAATCGGTTTGGCGCGCTCGAACATGGGTCGCGCAGCAGCCGCTCATACTCAATACGCAGCTTAGGGACCGTCCATAAACCACGTAGCTCATTTTGGCCTCCTGTGAACCCCCCTCCCCCCCACGTAGCCCAACGTGGCTTTTGTCTCTCCCATTCCCCCCAAGTAGCTTTTCCTCATAATGATTCCTGAAGTCATTTTTGTACTGTTTTCTCTTGTCAGGCTATCATAAATTACAAGCGGGGATAATAAAATGACGGAAATAATTATTCACATGCTTCTGTATGTTCTCTATCTTGATATGAATTAAAAGCTACGTGGCCTGGCTCGGAAATCCCCCTCTTTTAAGTAGCCCAGCCAACCCCTCCCCCTCTAGACCGAGCCACGTAGTTTATGCACAACCCCTTAAGGCCGGTTCACACTGTGAGGTTTTCACCGCAGTAGAAACTTAACCGTCACCGCCTACAGAATTTGAGGTGTTTACATATTCGGCGGTAGAACTGTTGCTGCTATTACAGCGGTAAAATTTTCGCTGCTATGAAGCTGGCAAAAGATGACGTGGTCGGACGTCAGTACCTTTCTTTTGATGAACTGAGTTTCATTTTGTTAATTTAATTAATTTGGTGTTTATTACTTCGTAGTTAAGTTTTAAAATTATTATTTTGAAGGTTTCATAGCAATAAAATAGGAAAAGAAAAAGCCAAAGGAAAACAGAATATTTGAGGAACGACGACACCAAGTTTTTCAATTATTTTGGGATATGTAAATTTTGGGATGTTTATTTCAACAGTTGCTTGCGAAACTTAAGTACGGCATTCAAAGGAGGAATACCCAGTTGATGAATTGTATTTAACGTGTGGAAATGATGGCAATCTCCTTGAAGTAAGCAGATTTCTCATGGGCCTACTATAAATAAACATTTAATTTCATATAATTCCAATCCGCTATATTTATTTTATGTTAATTACGGTGAAAACTTCTTGAGGTGAATATGTATAGATGTACAAGAAAAGTTTGAAAAATACACTATGCCATATAATGGCTAAGACTTACATTTATTTGTAACTAATACATATACTTCACTGTGTAATCAAATCTCAGTGTTGAGTTTATATTGCTTTTATACTTACAAGCAGCAATCGACTATTTAAACTTTTGTGATTAAATTGTAATCTGTTAAGTATTTTAATAACTATTACTTTACAAAGCAAAATCGAAAGTAAATGGCGAAGATGATGTCGAAGTTACTGAACACCTTGTCTCACTGTATTCGTCACTGCTGTGTTAGAAGAAAAGAAGAAGAAGAAGAAAAAAGAGGAAAAAATGTCGATCGACAGAATTTCGAATGTTGAAAGTTTTCCTTGGAAAATGTTTAAGATATGAGGACATAGTTATATAGTATTAAACATCAAAATCTTTCTATAAAATGTGATTCAACATTTTTCAACTTCTAGTTGAAGCTCTAAAAATTTATTTAAATACGTGATCAAAAGTTTACTATCTAAAGGCATTTTTCATTTCGTCAAAATCATTCCTAATTTCAAGGCACACTTCTTTCCAAGCGTTCCGATCTTTAAAAGAATCTATAGTTTTATCTCTTAAAACTGTTACCGAAATGAGAAGATCAGTATCCATCATCACTTAACATACATTACGATTTTTAAATTCAAAAAATGTTAACTTTAACATACTGAAAGCGCACAAGCGGTTAAAAAATCGCCGAGTGTGCAAGCGCCTATTTGACCACATGGGCCACTGTCTGGATGGGGCGGTGAAATTACCGTCGAATGTAGTGGCAGCGCAGCGCACGGCTGCATACCTGCCGTCGACGGAAGCTCTGCCTTGGGTGTAAGCCCAGTGTGTAAGCTCCCATTTGATCCCTCGCGCCACTACTGGAACGACGGCGACGGAAAACTTTCCGCCGCGGCCGAAACCGCCCAGTGTGTAACCGATCTAAGAGTCGTCAGCAACGCCGTACGTGGCCCGTTGTTCTGCCTCGCCCTCGCTAACGTCTGTTTTCCCGCAAATAGCAGTAGAAAGCAGGTTTAAATCGAACGAATTAATTTTTGAAAGTTACTTAACTATTGTTTACTCTTCGGTTCGGCAGAACCCTGATCGAGCGCAAACCCGCGTCCAGCTAGGGGGGGGGCAGCTGCCCCCCCCCTGCCCGTACCTGGCTACGCCCTTGGAGGACGCACCTCCTACACCTCCATATTCATCGTCCTGGTCCGCTCGATCGAAAACTTCAATTCCATCTCTGATATCCTTCACAACATATTACAAACCACCGGTGCTCGACGATGTTTTTCATCCCGTCCACAATTAAGGTGGTTCACAAAATTTCTTTACCGACTTTTCAAACGCGCGATAACAAACACGGTGTTACTGGAGTAGTAAGGAATTTAAACGGTTTTGATTCTCCTTTTTTTGTAAAAAGGTTCAAGAAATTAATTCGTAATTTTATCTTACCTTGTATTTTGTAAAAGTTCTGTGATCAATTCTGTTGTCAAACCACATATCTACCTCACTTTTTGTTCAATAAAACACAGATTTTATGAAATAAGTATTTACTATCACATACGTTAGAGTCACAGACGTTCCACAGGTGTTATAGTCTCTCTGAAATTAGACTCTGTGGTAATTGGCTATTTGACTTTTTTTTTTTTTTTGAAAATGGTTTTAAATAGTTTATTGATACACGCTATTTACAGGGGACTATTTATTTTTTGACAAAAGTGCTTATTTTACGTAAAATTCAACGTTAAAATTTAGAGTATTTGAAAGCCCGCCAAAACGCTTCTTTGCTGCCTTGCGCG
>JARYHS010000035.1:0-12005 GCA_031002005.1 Vandiemenella viatica | reverse complement strand
CATCCTAACGTTTATGCTCTTTAGTTAAAAATAAAAATTTAGGATTTCATATAATTTTGTTCAGATTTCCCTCATAAGTATTGTTTGTTTAATTTTATACATTATTAAAATAGTATTTTGTTATTTAACAATAACCATGAAGAACTATATTTTCAAAACAGCAACCGTCAAATCTCAGTCGCAAACTGATACTGCTAAAAGAGCCAGTAAAATTTGTGAAGGTTACTTGTATCCCAACTTTAGAGTTCACCATAATAAGCTCCCACAAACTAATCATTCCGTCGGTTCAGTCAGTACAATATAATAAATGGAAGAAACAAGTATCTTTATTTTTTTTCTTTTTGATATCTTAAATTTTTTTCTTGTTCCAATATTGTTATCGTAACAAACAATGGTAAATTCGGTGGATGTAATCATTGTCACCTTAGTGTTCTTGAAGGTGGTTTAATTGCATTTGATATGAGACTTGAATAAAATTCAGTATTTGTATTAAATGTGTATGTAGGAAAGGAAAGCATAATAAAAGACAAAAATGCTGCAAGTACTTACATTTCAAAAAGCAAAAGCTTTTCGTTTTTCCCACTAGTTTGCTCGAATACGTTCCAATTTGTGGAATATCAGTCTCGGTGATGGTAACTTGGGGGGGCTAGAATCATAGTTGTTAGAATACAGTTGGGATACACAACGGCATAGTATAGATTGGCTATGTGTTCTCTCGCAGTATTATCTTTAGTAATTGCTGTTAGTTTATAATGTTTTAATTTCTGTAAGTGTATATGAAAAATGAGTTTTATAAGAAAACTAAATTTTAGTTATGTTTTACTTTTTGTATGTCTGTATGTAGTGTCTTGTTCTCCATACTGTCGGAATACTGTGCATACTGGCTCTGTGGGATGAGGTAAGTTTTTAATTTACAGATAAAAAATTGCATAATAAAATAGATTAATACACTAAAAGATGTAATTACTACCGTATCTACCTTTCCTCTAAAGGCCCGGTCAAACAGAGTGCTGACTGTCCGCGCGGGCAGAACGAGGCGGTCTGACGGCAGTCCGCCGAAGTTGTAGTGGACGAACAGAGCGCGGGCAGCTGAAGGGCGGACTAGTGTTGATGCAATCGTGGACGAAGAAAGGAGTAATTCATTTTTTATTTGTGTCTGCTCTCTTCTTATTAACATGTCCAGCAGTTCATCCAACGAAGAAGAATTGCTTCTTCTGCTCGCTATAAATAGTTCAAGGCGAAAAAGAGAGTATATACTTCTCTAAACTATCCTGCCATCTAAACTATTACCTGGTACCGATAAGCCTTTTCTTTATGTATTTTTAGGCGATGGAAGATTAAAACTACAAACTTATTTAATGAGCCGTGTTGCAAAAAGTAGAATTGTAAATGATGAAGCGAAAAAAATTCAACTACCATCATTGTAGAGGACAACAAGTAGTAGAAAATACCCTTGGAATTTTAGCTCAGAAGTTGCGTATATATTTTAGGCCTATAGAATTAGATGTAGGTAGCACAGTCCACGTTGTCAGAACTACATGTTGCTTTCACAATTTCGTAAGAAGTTACACAAAATAGTTCTCTGAAATTGAACTACAAGGTGACACAATAATAACAAATCAACAAGCCAATGAGAAGGATTAACAGATGCTGCCTATGCCACGTGCGTCTGTGAGTACACCCGATGCCGAGCAGAAATCCCCCCACCACCACCGTAACCGGAAGTTACGTCGCAATGATGATACGTGTAACGTCTTTGGTTGAGAAGCAGACGACAAGGGAATAAATAACAATTTCGTTTTTTCTGTTGTTTACAGTAACAAGTTGTTTGATGGAATTACGTTATTATGTTTAAGCATATTGGCAATAAAAAATTATTATTATTATTTAACGTACATGGGTTCCTTAGTTGCAATGACATTTGATAGAATTAATTATATTCTTTCTTCTAACACTGTTGTGGATTGTAGAGCAGTGTTGTCATTTGCAGCTTAACATGTTTTATATTGTGGAATAGTGTAGCTTTTTTAGTGCTCCCATTGTCTGGTGCTGCAAGAAGATGCTTTCTGTGGTAGTTTTGTTAGTTCTGGCAGAAAACCCCATATTTCGTATATTTTTATTTAAAACTGATTTTATAGCGTCACAGTAATTTGCAGAATTTGTTCTGTCGATACACTTCAGAAAACTAGTATTTTCTGCCCTCTTGAATAGGAGCGTAACATTTAAACACAGTTATTAAAGGAAATTCATGAGATGGTAGTCTCATTGTAAGTAATATCATTATTTCTATTCTAGTTTGTTAAATATTGGTGGCAGTCGTCTGTGAAACAAACACCAATATGGATTCTCCTTTCTCTCTGCTACCACATTACATTCTTTCTCCTACTTCTCCTGGAGAAGTAAAAATTTTAGAAATCTCAAGTTATGTATCCGGCTGTTTGCTTGCACATGCAACAAAACCAAGTACTACAAATTGTCAGTGGGTTCTCAGGGGCCATCTATAAATTACGTCACACCTTGAGGGGGGGAGGGGGTCAACAAAGTGTGACAAGTGGGGGTGGACGTGTCATAAACTTTGTGGCATCACATGCATAATGTGTATCACTTTTTGGCTCGTATTGCCCCAGTGTTGCATCATAATTATTTAAACGATCATGTGGCATCTGTGGACTATATTTTTCATCATACAAAGTCACTAACCAACATAAGCAATTACATAAGAGGCAACTAGAGGTTTTCCCCATCATGAAGATTCGTCCACAAAGCATTGCCTCTAGACGAAACAGGGAAGTTATTTGCTTATTAAATGATGACGATGCTTTATGGTTGGATGAAGATGATAATGACACATCGAATGTTCCAACACTATCGAAATCAAGAATGAAGTAACTATTACGCCAATAATAAACATTATAAAGGAATGGGTTCAGAATCCATGGACACATGATGACTCAATTTTGTATCATTAATTCTATTTTTTAATTTTTTTCTTATATTTTCTTAAATGTTTGATTTATTGTTGATATGATATTTTTTTCCTAGAAATACATAAATCATTTTGGAAGTGCTGTTTCAATTTATAAATTTAAAATTGCAAAATATGTGACATCACACCAGGGGGGGGGGGGGTCCACAAATGTGACAACCTGTGACATGGGAGGGGTCTAAAAATCATGAAATTAGTATGTCATAATATGTGGATGGCCCCTTAGCAGATACATCAGAAATATAAGGCCCTTCTGCACACAAATTTTGATGCATTACGTCATTTTAACATAACTTCCCCAGGGTATGGGGTTGCAGCAAGTGCCTTCCTCCCCACATCAGGTATGAACAGTTTGTATTTTATTTTATTTCAGTATTCAGATAATTTGAATTTTTTAGATGAGTGTCCTAAACATAATCGTAAAGAATGAAACGGTAATTGTGAATCATACTTTATTACCGCCAGTGTGGTGAGAAAATTACAATTTTAACACAGTGACCCTGTAACAAATAAGGTAGTTAATCTTAAAGGCAATTAATAATTGTATGGTGGAAGCACTAACAGTGCTCCAACATTTAGTGCCATAAAAAAATGTCCTCCAAAATATCACAGCAACTTTTGTAACAATGTAGATAGCTAATTTGAAAGCAATTAATAGTAGGATGTTAGAACCATTAACAGTGCACCAACATTTAGTGCTGTCAAAAAAAGTCTTCAAAAATATCACAGTGACTAAAAGCGTATTATAATTTGATCTAATTATCCTTCTTTTTTGTTTTGTATAACGTTCTTGAGATCTTCTTTCTGGGTATCATCTGGTTTTTTGAAAAGTGAATGCACATGGCACTGCTTCTTGATGGTATAGAATCTTTGAGCTTCAAACTTTTTATTTGCAGAAGTGCTGGTGATATCATCTGAAGCATTGTGTAATGTGCACTGGAAATTTTGAGATGATGCTAGAACTTTTGATTTTTCACGCAGGCACCCAACATGGTTGTAAAGAATATCAAGACCTTCAACACAAACATTTGCTGATAAGGCATAAATCGAATCAAGGAGAAATGTTTATCCACCTTATTAACATGAGGAGGATCAGATTTCCTGGGTGCAGCATTTTGGGCTTCCTGTCAAAACGGTATGTTGATTCTTTATTATGCATTTCTAGTAGCTGTGAATTGACTAATTTAATTTAATAGAAATGAATTCATTCCATAATATTACAAAATGTGTCACTCTTTCATGTGTTTCAGACACCTCATGTAGAGTTCCAGAAGTTCTTACTTGTGAAAACAGCAGTAATAATCAAATTAATGAATTGCTAATGAAGACCAGCCAAACTTCAGATCTTCCTCTGTGCTCCCATAAACTTATCAAAGTAAACAATCAGTTGTTCAGTGTGTGTCTGATGAATGAAAAGCAACTAGTGTATTTCATTGTATTCAAAAGACTTCAGTTTGAATATTTATACAAATTCACTTGAACAGTCGATGGCATTCAACCATGCTGTCAGAGCGATGTGAACGTTAAAGATCAATTACTACTAACTCTAATGAAGCTGTGTACAAACATGTCATACCAGCAGTTTCCTTTGGTGTTAGTGAACATGTGGTGAGCAATGTGTTTAGCTGTTGGGTAAATGGAATGTATAATGCTTTCAAAGAATTAAATTTTAGGGGTATTTACAATTAGGTGGATGGAGAATATGACATTGTTATGATTGTACTGAGATTCCAATACAAAGTAGTGGTTATCCCGACTATGCTCAAGCCAGGGTTCCTTGATCATTTGAAAGGAAACTTTATTCTTGTTGACAAGGGTGTTTTTAATTTGTGATTTGTTCGAAGCCAAATGAGCCACTCTTAACATTCCACCTTTCAGAGTGTCATAAGATCCAAAGGCCTAGCAGGTTATCGCTAATCGGCTACTATTATACAACTAAATACTATTTTTTGTCTTGCAAATAAGAAATTTGACATTGTTTTCAACATTTGTAACTTCAAACAAAAAAAAAGTTTGATTTTCACCATTGTTTCTAACATTTTAAAGCTTGTTATTGTATATAAGCCTCTATAAAATAAAAGTTGTAAATTTCTTCAGTTCATTTTTTAATGCATGAAAAGTTATGTTTTAAAAAGTCCATCACCTTTTGAATTCAGGTTTTTTCCCTACTTAGATGACAAAATAAAACAATTGTGGTTTACAAAAAAAAGAGAGAGTATTTATTGTATCGCAGTTGCCTTTTTTCCATTGTGCAAAAATTATGAATTGTCAGAAATAAGTTATTACAGAAATTATTGTGTAATAAAGTTCAACAAGTACCCTAAGGACAAGAAGTATACTTAGATAAGAAGCAATTTACAGATTTGATTTTAAATTCTGTCAACACTTTTGGTAAATTATTCCAGTCCCTCATTCCTAATTTGTGAAAAAAAATCTTACTGAAATTAAGTGCCAGCTTGTGGTCATGGTCATCTTTTCCCTTTCATGCACTACTCTAAATTCTTCTACCAATATCTTTCAACACCTTATATCATGTTTATTTTTTATTTGTTTATTAATCTTGTTTCATGGATCCCTGCTGAGGAAGGCCCTCTGGGATGTGAAACAAGTCATATTGAATACAGTTAATTAATTTGTTAAAATTCTTGAATGGAGTAGAAGGAGTTGCCAGTAACTCTCTTGAACCCTCTCCTATCTTCCAATGTGTCCCAATCTAACTCTATTATCATATCAGTTACTAACTGCATTCTGCAGCAATGTTAACAGAAAATAATAAACACAACCATTTAGGCTACGTAATAAAGCAATACAGAGTGATTAACCAGTATTTAAAATAAATATCAAAAACCATCCACTCAAGTGAGTGACCGTGCAAATAGATTTAGGCTTCTAGGGCTACGTGGAGGGGGAGGGGGAGGGGGTTTCACAGGAAGCTAAAATGGAGCTATGCACGCTCCCTTAATAGAAAAAAAATCATTTACTTTTATAACCAATAATAAAATTTTAAAACTGAGAAATTATCACATGAATAGGGCACAATATTAGTACAAAGAACATGTACAAAAAGTTCCTCCCATAAAAACAAACAAGATTTGTGCCATAATGAGGTTTAGACTAAAATGGCAGTCTTCTCAATAGATTATTAGAACAAAATTAATAATCTTGATATATGGTGATTATGTTAATTAAGATGAACTTATAAAAAATATATATATAGCTCTTTATAACTTTTTTTTGCTTATGGCTTTACACCTCGTCGACAGCTGTCATTAGAGGTGGGATGGGACTGGGGACAAGGAACGGTAAGGAGTTCGGCCATGGCCTTTTTGGAGGAAGCATCCCGGCATTCGCTTGGAGTGATTTGGGGAAACCATGGAAAACCCAAATCTGGATGCCCTGACGGGGATTGGAACCCGTGTCCTCCCGAATGCGAGGCCAGAGCGTTAACCGCTCACCCAACATGCTCGGTCTCTTTCAAAAATAAACTTTTTATTGTATCATGGTAAAAATTTGTTGAGGGCAAAGGTGGGTTGGAGAAGGATGGGTATGTAGGGAGATTGCCACCAGAGCATACGCTTCATCACAATTTATCAATTAATAATAATAACGATGTTTTTACATTGCGAGAAAGACAATTATGACAATCTTCAAGAATTTGAACCTTGGGCTTGGAGAAGAGGCAAAAATACCCTGTGATAGTAGAGGCTAAACACACTTATCAAATGATTCTTTTAGGGTCTGTTTAAAAGAACACCACAAGACTTATCTTTGTCCAGATCACATTTGTCAAATCCAGTCACTACGAGCTGAGCCTGCATTTGTGTATAATATCTTTTGTTCATCACTTTTCCATTTGGGGACACATAAGGGCACAATGATGGTTTGTCAAATCACACACTGTATGGGCATTTAAACTCAGCTATGGTCCTTCCATCCACAGCGAATGCCATCTGGAGTAACAGCAAAGAAATCCCACTTATTACTTCGGAAGAGTCCACATGATTTCACCTGTTGGAAAGGTAAACAGCATTTTGTAAGTCAGAACATGGCTATATATCTCTATTCACACCTCAACAATATAGAACAAAATATCAGTTTGGCCTGTGGCTAAGACTGAGGATTAGCCATATGTAATAACAAAACCATTTAAATAAAGGCAAAAAAAACATCACATCATTACCTTCAGCACCATGAGCTTCTCATAAGATCTCGTGGCAACTTTTTCTTTTTGAAGTCCCCATTTTACAGATGGTACATTTATTATGCTTTATGGGTATAGTTGTCTCTGGCTGGACCTTCAACAGAAATTACTCGTTGTAACAAATATTTAATTTTACAATGTTTCTAAAGTGGGTACATAAGTTAGATCAACAGTCACATAAGTAAGAAAACTGCTAAAATATTTATTACTATGACAGTTTATACTTAGTACACTACCTGCTTCCATAGTGTGCAGAATTTCATAGATCACTGATCCTATTATCATTTTTGTCTGGGCTAAATTCCATTCAACACTGTAAGCCTGGTCCCCTGTCCTCATTTCCAGTGTATAGTTTGATGGTCCAGGATCACTGCAGGAGGAGGTGTGCCATGAAGGGGCCAGGCAAGGATATTCATGCGAATCTCAGTTAGTAGGGTATATGCAAGATATTTCTCATGAAATGGACAGGGGAAGTCAAGTTGATAGTGTAGCACTAGATCTTTCAAAGCTCTTTGACAGAGTGAGCCATAAATGGTGCTAAATAAGGTAAAAACTATTGGAGTTACTAAAAAGGTGATTTGCTGGTTGGAAGAATTCCTAAAAGGCGGAAAGCAAAAAGTTAGGGTAGGAAATGCAGTAACCAAAGAAGTAGAAGTGAATGTGGGAGTCCTGCAGGGTAGTGTATTGGGACCATTGTTATTCGTTATTCTAATGAATGATTGTGTTAATGGTTTACTGTCAGAAGTTAGACTGTTTGCAGATGACATAATGTTATATAAAAGGATCAAAACAATAGAAGACTGTAAACAGCTGCAGGAAGACCTAGATAGGATAACTAGCTGGGTGAGTCAACATGGGATGAGGATAAATGCAAAGAAGAGTCAACTTATTAGGTACACAAATAAAAAGCTAAAGGTTGATTATGATTATAAAGTGGGGAAGGAGCTACTTATTGAAGACTCGAAATGTAGAATACCTCGACATAACATTTGGTAGTAAACTTAACTGGGCAGGACACATTAAACAGGTAGTAGGGAAAGGGTTCAAAATCCTTCACCTGTTGGAAAGAGTGATGAGGGGATGCACTAGAGAGGTAAAGGAACTGGGGTACAAAACTCTGGTTCAGACCATGGTGGAATACAGCGGTGTAGTATGGGACCCACATTTTGGGTATCAAGTACAACATTTTGAAGAAGTGCAGAGAAGGGCTGCTAGATTTGTCTTTGGAAATTACCACAGACAACTAACTAATATGATAAAAAAAAGCTGGAATGGGATTCATTGGAGGATAGAAGGAAGGTGAAGAGAGTCATGGGAGTGTAGAAAGCCTATACTGGTGATGAAGCATGGAAAGATATTGGTGAGAAAATTAAGAGAGGTGCTTGGAAGTGTAAGGTTGACCATGACCACAAGCTGGCACTTGATTTCAGGCATAAGGGTGTGGGGAAAATTTTCTTCCATATGAAAGGGAGAGAGGGACTGGAATAAATTGCAAAGAGAAGTGATGAATAACTTACCAGAAACACTGAGGAATTTAAGGGAAACAGTGGTAGAGGGCCGAGGTAGGTTGGAAGGGTCGGGGGGGGGGGGGGAGGGGGGTAGTGATATAGCCACCGGAGTGGGTGCTCCATGACAATTTTTGTATTATTATTATTATTATTAATAATGGGCTCCATGGCAAGCAGCATACCTTTGAACATTTCTTCTTGAGCCACTTCGATTGGTTTTGGTATTGTCTGTGCCTTTCATATTACATCTGATTTCAAACAGCCTACTTGCCTTCCAAGTGTAAGGCATTTCCCACTGCTGCAAATTAAAGTCAAACTTACATAATGCACATTTAAGCAAATTACAATAATTAATACTACAAGCTTAATTTAACAAGCTCTTACCTGTGGCTGGCTAGTCTTGGAAACAAGCTCCCTGGATTCCCCACACATGTTCATAATGTTTTAATGAAGATAATCTCATCCGGCACAAAACTCATCTTCGGGAAATTCGTACATTGCCTCGGGACGCATTACCTCAACTTCAAATAATGTTTTATTGATGTTTAGAGGTTAAAGATTTTGGTCTAAAATCAGACATTTATAGATTTTAAAAATGATTTCAAGCGGTTCAACAAACGAGAAGAAAGGCCGATAAGAGGACTAAATCCAACGGTACTTTCAAGGTTTAATTCACTTTGATCTTGTGAATTCTAACCCGTTAATCATTTCGCACATCGACTTATCAGACGCACTCCATGATAAACAAAAACAAACGAATAGTGTGATGGCGCTGCAACTCTATACCAAAGTAGTTACACGTCGACGTCACTTCCGTGTGCCAGGTGGTGGGGGGATTTCAGCACGCGGCATGGGTGTACCCACAGACGCTTCTGGTAAATGTTGTGTCAGTGACTTTTGATGGACTTGCATCAAATTTATGTGCCTAAATTCAATTAGGTTGCATCTTCTCACCTGATAATCTCATTAGTAAGTTTCCACACCTCGAAAATCCTGAATTACTTATTTCTGTTCTTTTGGCTCCATGTCATATGTTAGGGAGGATGTAGAGACACTTATAGATAAGGATGGAGAAGAAGTTACTGACGATTTGAGAAAGGCAGAGATTTTAAGTAACTGGTTCAGTGAAAGCATTAGGGACAATGAATCAGAAACAGGAGGGTCTAATTCGGAGAATGAGCTTAACAACACAATTAGAAATGACGATAGTAAAAAATTTGAATCCATCCTGAGGAAATCATGAAGGAAATAAGAAAGCTGAAAAAACATAAAGGGGCTGGTGAAGATAATATTACTACAGATATTGTAAAGATAGCCGGATGTGACATTGTACCTTATCTTGAAATATTATTTAAATTGAGTCTAGACACTTGCTGCTTACCACAGGACTGGAAAAGTGCAATAGTAGTACCGGTACATAAGGGAGGGGTGAGAAATAGAGTTGAGAATTACAGGCCAATCAGTTTGACATCAGTGGTAGGTAAATTAATGGAAAGATTGATTTGCAACCACATCAGAAATATATGTGAGGAACGTAAGTGGTTTTCAAGCAGGCAACATGGTTTCAGGCAAGGATATTCATGCGAATCTCAGTTGGTGGGATATATGCAAGATATTTCAGATGAAATGGACAAGGGAGGCCAAATTGATAGTGTAGCACTAGATCTGTCTAAGGCGTTTGACAGAGTAAGTCATAAAATGGTAGTAAATAAGGTAAAAACCATTGGAGTGGATAAGAAAGTCATTTGCTGGGTAGAAGAATTTTTAAAAGGTAGAAAACAAAAAGTTCGCGTAGGAAATGTAGTATCAAAAGAAGTGGAAGTAAAAATGGGTGTGCCACAGGGTAGCGTATTGGGACCATTGCTATTCATTATTCTAATGAATAATTGTGTTGATTGTTTACTATCCGAAATTAGATTGTTTGCAGATGACATAATGCTGTATAAAAGAATCAAAACGATAGAGGATTGTAAACAGTTGCAGGGTGATCTGGACAGGATATCTTGTTGGGTTGGTAAACATGGAATGAAGATAAATGCAAAGAAGAGTAAGCTTATTAGATACACAAATAAAAAACAAAAGGTTAATTATGAATATAAGGTGGGGAATGAATTGCTTGCTGAAGACTTGAAATGTAAATATCTTGGAATTACTTTTGATAACAAACTTAACTGGGCAGGACACATAGGACAGGTGGTAGGAAAAGGTTTCAAAGTTCTGCACTTGTTGGAGAGAGTGATGAGGGGATGTACGAGAGAAGTCAAGGAATTGGGTTACAAAACTTTGGTCAGACCATTGCTCGAATATGGTAGTGTAGTATGGGACCCTCATTTTACGTATCAAATACAGGAGTTGGAGAGGGTGCAAAGAAGGGCTGCTAGATTTGTTTCTGGAAATTATCGCAGAATGCAAGCAGTGACAGATATGATAAGGGAGCTGGAATTCATTGCAAGACAGGAGGAGGATGAGGAGGGTCATGGGAGTGTACAGGGCATATACTGGTGATGAGGCATGGAAAGATATTGCAATAGGTATGAAAAGTAGTGCATGGAAGGGAAAAGATGACCATGACCACAAGCTAGCACTCGATTTCAGGCACAAGAGTGTGGGAAGATTCTCTTTTTTAGGTAAGGGTGTCAGGGATTGGAATGAGTTACCAAGAGAAATGATGAATAATTTACCGAAAACTTTGAAGGAATTTAAAGATAAAATTTTAGGAGGGCAAATGTAGGTAGGTGCAGGATAAGGGGAAGATGGGTGTATAGGGAAATTGCCACCGGAGCCTGTGCTCCATTGCAATTAAATTAAATTAATTAAATTTAAAAAAAAAAAATGTGTTCGTAATACACTTGGTGAAAAAGGTAATATGGTGGACGGCAGCAACAATTTCATCGAGTGGAAGTACATTAAATATCTTCATGAACTTCAACAAAGTGAGGGTATTTGCCTAGCAAATAAACTGAAGGATGTACATGTGAAGTACTACAAGCAGAAGATGGACGTGAAGCTTGCATCACAGACATTGAGCAAGTCGGTCGCAGATGCTTTGCATTTTTGCGAAGATTTTATGAAAAATCCCAAATTTCAAGGCTGTGAAACAACCATTAAATTTATTACAATGTTTAATGATCTGTTTGATATCATGTACTCACGGCACACAAAACAACTTGGATTCAAGAAAGCAATATCTGAGTGTAATTATGAAGCAGTGATACAAAGATTGAATGAAATGTAAAATTATATATGTAATTTGAATCTGTCCCCAAATGGCGAAAGAATAGTTGAATGCAGTAGGCTCACAGGATTCTTA
>JARYHS010000034.1:0-27285 GCA_031002005.1 Vandiemenella viatica | reverse complement strand
ATTCCAGTGATCAATTACAATGTTTGTAACATCAATCATACGAAAAAGATTTTGAGAAGCCCTTTGGTTGCCGAATAGAAATGTATAGATTTTCACACCAATTCGTTATGAAGAAAAACTAATGTTTTGAAGAAAAGGAACTTAAAGCAACATTCATATTAGTTTCAGTGAAAGAATTTTTTTCTTCCGTTGAAACAAAGCACTCTTAAACGAACGATAATATGGTTCAAGTTATACTAGGAAATAAGTAAAATGTGTGAAACAGCCCCATAAATAATAACAAACTTTTGCAAGTAATCACGAATTAAATTACCGTCCATGCTGTTGTGGAGTAATCAGCAATGCAAGAGCTGTGCGACTCCACAAACACAAAAAAAAAGCAACAGACCTACCTCTTCCTTCATAAACACAGCCTCTCTAGGCTCCATATCACCTCATCTTGGCTTCTTGAGAGAGTAATACACAATATTACTTCTGTTACATACAATGCACAGCGTTCAACACACACAGCTGATTCATAACTGTTTTGCTACAGCGATACTGCGAGCGCAAGAGAACACATTCCATTCACAGTATGGGTTAATAAATTATTCCAAGCAGCCTAGTTTAAAATGTTTACTGCTATTCTTCCTCTGGAGTACTTACCTTCGACTGTTACCCTCCCATAACAAATTAACCAATCCAGTATGTCTCAAAAATGACCTACTCTTCTTTCTGTAAGCTTTCTTCCATAAACTTCTTTTCTCACCCATCATTTCCAAGACTCGTTCATTTCTAACTTTGTCTGTCCACTTAATTTTCAGCATTCTTCTGTAGCACCACATTTCAAATGCTTAAATTTTCTTTATTTCCGGTATTCCTAAAGTCCATGTTTCGCTACCATAAAGTGCTGTGCTCCACAAAAAGAGTTTTAAAAAATTCTTTCTAATTCCTAGATCAATATTTGAAACTAAAAGGTTTCTCTCTTTTCATGAATGCTCTTTTTGCTAGTGCTATTCTGCTTTTAACATCATTCCTGCTTCGGCCATCGGTGGTAATGTTACTTCCCAAGTAACAGAATTCACTTACTTCTCCTATTGCATCCGATCCTATTTTTATATTAAATCTGCTAGTATTGGTATCATTTCTGCTAAATTTCATCACCTTTGTCTTGCTTTGATTTATATTCAGTCAAAAATCTTCCTTCAGTATTTTGTTCATGCCATTCAGTAACTTCTCAATATCCTCAGCACTCTCTGCTAACAAGACAAAGTCATCAGCAAATCATAGCATACTGATTTTTTTCTCCCTGAAAACTTATGCCACATGGAAATTTTTCTTTGGCTTTCTTCATTGCTTCTTCTACATACAAGTTGAATATTAACGGGGATAGACTACAACCCTGTCTCACACCCTTTTTAACTGATGCATGTCTCTCGTGATTCTCTACTTTTATTACAGCCACTTGATTCTTATATAGTTTATAGAGTATTCTTCTATCTCGATAATTTAGACCTGAGTTCTTTAAAATTTTGAACATCTTGTCCCAACTAACATTATCAAAAGCTTTTTCGAAATCAACAAACGCCATAAAAGAATCTTTGTTTTTCTTGATCCGCCCTTCAAGTATAATTCTTAAAGACACAATTGCTTCCCTAAACCCAAACTGATCTTCACCTACTATCTCTTCTACTAACCTTTCCATCCTTCAATATATTATTCTGGTCAGTAATTTTGAAGCATGTGTTGTTAGACTAATCGTGCGATAATTCTCACATTTGACGGCTTGTGCTTTCTTTGGAAGTGTGAAAATGATATTTTTTTTTATTAAAATCAGTTGGAATTTCTCCTGTTCCATAACTTTTTGATATCAGCTTGAATAATCTTTCGATTGATTCCTCTCCTAGGGATTTAAGTTCTGCAGGAATCTCATCTATTCCAAATGCCTTATTTACTTTCAAGTCATTCAGAGCTTTATTAAATTCTGTCCTCAAAACAAGATCTCCTAAGTCATTAATGTCGACATCAGCTTTCTTTTCTATTGCACTATTGTTCAAGACATCTCCAACATACAGTTCCTCAATGTATTCTTTCAATCGGTTAGCTCTATATTCTGAGTTTAAAAGAGGTTTCCCATCTGTAGCTGTAATGTTCATATCACTTTTCTTCATTTCTCCAAAATTCTGCTTGATCTTTCTATATGCAACATCTACTTTACCTTCGATAATTTCCTTTTCTACTTCTTCACACTTTTTGTAGCCATTTTTCTTTTGCTATTTTGCATTTCCTATTTATTTGATTTCTAAATGGCCTGTACTGCGCTCTTCCTGCTTCATTCTGAGCATTTTTTGTACCTTCTTCTCTGATCCATCAGCTCCAAAATTTCTTCTGTTATCCATGGTTTTCTGGCAGCATGTTTCCTAAAGCCTAATGTTTCTTTACCAGCTTTCATTATTTCGGTCTTTAATGTATTCCATTCGTCCTCAGTTGTGCTCCTATCAGAGTTACTTCTTAGACCTAAGTATACTATTTCTGCATATTTTTCTCTCATGCTAGATTGTTTCAGTTTATTCACTCCCAGTCTGTTCTGCTTATACTGCTTCCTTATTCGCTTAAATTTCAGCCTGCTCTTCATTATTATAAAATTATGGGCAGAGTCTATGTCTGCTCCTGAGTACGCTTTACAGTCTAGAACTTGATTCCTGAATCTCTGTTTGACCATGATATAATCTAGTCGATATCTGCCCATATCCCCTGGACGTTTCCAGGTGTATATGCTTCTTGCATGGTTATTAATAAGTGTGTTTGCCACTACTAGCTTATATCTTTCACAAAATTCTAGCAACCTGCTTCCTTGCTCATTTCTTTCTCGTAGACCAAAACTCCCTACAGTATTCCCCTCTTTTCCTTCTCCCACTATTGAATTCCAATCACCCATGATTATTATATTTCCCCCCCCCCTTCACATATTTGATTAATTCTTCAATTTCAGCGTATATTTTTTCTATTTCTTCTTCATCTTCCTTTGACGTTGGTATATAAACTTGTACTAATGTAGTTGGGACGGGCTTAGTTTCTAACCTCATCAGAATAATCCTGTCACTAAACTGTTCATAATAACTCACCCGTTTCTCTACTTTCTTGTTCATTACAAATCCTACACCAGTGACTCCATTGACAGCTTGTGTGCTAATTATCCTATGTTCCCCAGACCAGAAATCCTGTGCATCCTTCCATTTAATCTCACTAATCCCAACAACATGTAACTTAAGTTGCTCCATCTCCCTTTTTAAGTTTTCTAACCTACCTGCCCTATTCAGACTTCTAACATTCCACGCTCCGACTCGTAGAATGTTTCTATCCATTCTGATGACTCCTCTCTGAGCAGTCCCCATCCGGAGATCCTATTGGGGGACTATTTTACCTCCGGAATATTTTACACAGGAAGAAGCCATCATGATATATATAATTTGAGAGGATCACATGTCCTCGGGATACCCTTTGGGTCTTTAATGCAGTGGTTTCCCGTTGCCTTCTGTATCCCCATGCCGTTGATCATTTCTGATTCATCCGACTTTAGGGGCCGTTTCCAACCCCAATGGCAAGAGGGTGCCCTGAACCGCTCCCCGCTCTTCCGCCCTCTTTTCGGAGGTCGCTGGCAAGCAGTGGGTGTACCTTATACCGGGAATCTTTCAGTCGCCAGAGCCTCGTTCGTGCAAACAGGGTGGACCACATGAAGGAGAGGTTGACATTTGGTTAGAAAAGGCTAGTATAGCCTCTCCCAAACCCTTACACCCCCACACATTTTACAGATAATCCAAAAATCTATTTTTAAGTTATCCGTTGATACAAATATGAGGTAAAACTGCTGTTTGGCGCATTATTTGTGTAAACGTTTATTCGATTTTTTTTTTTTTTTTTTTTTTTAGTGCAGTCCTTGAAGAAATTTCGAATTTCTTTTGTATCAGATATCAGTTATTCTGAATCTTTGAATCATGTTTTCTTTTTCCACGTAATTAAGTGAGCTGTGAAATTGTTTAGTAGGAAGGAGCAAACGAATTGGAGCTACGTTTAGTTTGAATATAGTTTCCAGTCGCCAGGCTTATAATTTCTAAACAAAAATGGATTAATGATTAAAAATCACTGTTGAAAACGTTGTCTTGTGGGAAAAACAAAAATTCATTCTGTAGGCATAATCAGCCTTTTACTCTTTACAGCTAATAACGATACACACAAAGCCAAACGTTGGAAACATTCAGGAAGGTTTTACTCGATTTTATTTAAGATGTACGCATTATCTTCCACACGGTAACTGCCAGATTTGTCCTAAAACATTCACTACAGGTAAACACAATGATAACAGAATAAAGGATATCTTTCCAGGGCCGGCGTTAGGGAGGTGTAAGCCGGGTAAAACTATCCTAGGTCTGGGCCTTCAAAGGAGGCTCATCGGACAGGTTGCCTGGCAAAATAAAAATAAAACGCAAGTTTTAAAATACACACTTATGATTCTTTACATTTTGCATTAAAATTTTCTGACTTTATATTTAAGAAATAAAGGAAAGGAATTGACCTTCCTTCCTCTGACACTAGAGTTAGGTACATCTCCTTCGGAAAGAGTGGAGTAACATTCGGGCTGTGGACTAGGTTATATTTTAATATTTTGAAGTGAAAACTTCCTCAGGTGCATTGGGCGATTCTTGGATGGGTAAAATCTTATAAATTTCTGTCGGCAGCATGCATATGTTAACAGTTTATCTGTAGCGGTCTGGTGGCTCAATGGTTAAGGTGTGTGACTGGGGAATGGAGGTCCCTGATTCGAGTCCCTACCTCGGTGGTGATTTTCATAGGCCCTTAATCACACTTTCACCTCTGGCACAGCTTGCTGTGTAATGTGAAGTACGCCAGAACGCTTCCGTGGTTCAGGTTCCACATTAAAATATAGGTTCTCTGAACCTGGTAGGACTACCGAATTATGCTAAAGCGGCTAAGGCAGAGGCAGAATGAGCAGCTATGGACTTTTTATTATATACTATATCTGTAACTGCAAGTGTGAAGAGTTGCGCTTATGATATAGATAGTTTCAAGTTTACACTTCTGCCGGCAGTCTCCAGTAAGTGCCAACTGTTTTGTTTATTAGTTTTGTTAGTTATTCAGATGAAACGAATGGAGGGACACGCGAAAAAATTCGAGTTATAGAGGTTTCTACTAATATAGGATTTTGTAGATACACATTAAACTTGCCGAGGTTTCGATTCTATCCTACCTAATTTTGAGTTACAGAGTTGAAATAAATAAAAATTAGTGTCACAAAAGTAATGTTTATTCTCATCTTAAGAATTTGTATGTGTATGTGAACATAAAAAAATTACAAGTAAGATAACATGTTTTGTCTTGTAATAGAGGTCCAGTAACACTAATGCTTTGGTTTCGATTCTGCTTATACCTTTTAAGTGAGGATTTTCCAAGTAGAGAAATTCTACAATTCCTTGTCTTTTGCAGAACAATTCTTGACCGTTTAAATTTTTTTTAGAATTTCTGATTAACTTTTTTATTATTGTTGTCAGAGTATTCACCGGTAAGCCAAATTGATCAGCAATATCTTTCTCCTTTTTACAGTTCTTTACAGCTCTGAGTAATCTAACGTCTCAGACAGATTCAAGGTTTTTCAAAGCACTCATTCTTCAGTAATAGTGGTTGACTCTTGGCTATCCGGGTGGCGCCGGGTCATGTTTCTTGAAATCAACATTTCGACCTTCATTCTGGGGTCCTCCATGGAAGAAGACCCCGGACAGCCAAGAATCAACCGACTCTAGGCCGCGGATGCCCACAATTACTTCAATAATGGTGTTTGTGTACTGTATCAGATATTGAAGTGTATGCCAGTATAACCAAAAATGATTCTGTGATATTTAAGACTTGCGTCGGTAGAGCCCAAACTAATGACAACAATACATAGCAATACGCGAAATGAAACAATTTGCAAGAATTCCTATTTATTGCACACTCCTAAAAATTACTTCTATGAATGTATTTCCGACAATATTCTCGAAGTCTGTGCCTTACTTATTTTTTTTTTTTCGAGCTAAAGAGGTTATTAATTAAAAAATGTCGAGTTGTAGACGTAGTAGAATCAAACATTAATATTTAAGACACAGAGGTCAAATATATATACTTTTTCTAGTTATAGAGAGAAAATATGCACTGAAATACCTTGTAGGGAAGTAATGATTATTTCGACTTATCGAGATTTCAGCCTGCATTTTTCTTTTCTTTTTTTGAATTCATTTTTAATATAACTTCGAAGTAGATTGATATATATAGGCTATTATCACATTATTTGTTTTCTTATTATTTGTACTACATCATTCAATAGTGTCCCCGAGAAACAATTTACGCAAGTGTTTATGTTCTGTTATATAGTTTTCTTAAAAATATAATATGAAATAAAAGATAGAAACATTCTTATAAATATCATGTACCGTCAAACGCTAAATAATTAAATAAATAACCACGAAAATACAGTGAGATTTTCTTCAGTTCTAATAGATATTTGTGCTTTGTCGAGAAAATAACAGGTTACATTATGCCGTGAATCTCCGCTCGAGTCATCCGGAAATTATCTTTTGAGAATTCTCTTGTCACTGCAAAAGCCAGATGAGAGTTTCTTCTATTCATATACTCACTTTTGCATAGTTTTATCTAACTCAGTTTCTGTTAAAGTAATAACAATTTTCTAAGCTGGGCATCCCAATCTGATTCAGAAATAAAAAATCGAGTTTTTGCATCGACATGATTTTCGTTACGCTTTATTGTCGGTTTTTCGCACAACACAATGCTTTGTAAACTGCCGCATGAAACTGCGCTCTAATATGCGCGAGTAACTGCCAGTCTGTGCTGCCCTGCCCTGCTCTGCGTTGCCCCTATTGGTAATACTGTAACTATCAGTTTCATATAACTTTTCTTTAAACTCTAATAAACTTGAATATGCAAATGTGACCACGATGAAATGAATCAGCATATTTGCTTTCTTAGTTTAAAGGAGAATAATATTTCTCTCAGGGATATTATCTGTGTCGAATACAGTTAATACCTAAATTTTTGTTCCTAAAATCGGCAGTAGTGCAGAGTTTGTTTCCCCCTACAAATTAATTTCAATCATTCTAAAGGAACCTCTGTGCTGTTTACAAGTTAACACTAAAGCGCTGCACTAGAAACCTGAAATTGACACGTGGCGTCGGTCATCAATACATACGATGTACTTAGAAGCCTGTAGTTGAATGTATAATGTCGTGGGCACATAGTGAAATCCATCGCTTGCTAAGCACTTCAAGTAAAGCCGACTAAAGTTCAAAAGGGACTTTTTTCTTACGACTTTACGCTTCGTAGACGTCGAGGAAATTATGGGCGGGAAAGAGCTGAGGACAAAGATCGGGAATGAATTCGGCTGCGACCTTGTGAAGGAACCGTCCCGGCATTCTCCTGGAGTTATTTATGGGAACGATGGGAAACCCAAATGTGGATGGCCCGACGGAGTTTCGATCTCATGACCTAGTGAATATCAGAGCTTTACCACTCACCCACCACGCTCAGTAGCAAATTGTTTTGAGACTACAGAATTCACTAGGGACTCGCGACTTGTGGCACCCACGGGACCGCATCTGAGTCTGGAACGTCTGTTAACTTACCTCTCGATCTCCGTTCTGGCCCTGATGGTATTTTAGGGGCATGTACATTCAGAATGACGACAGTAGAAGCAAATGATGAAGTTAATTGTTTTAATTGTATATTTTTGCACTTACGACTTATTAGTAACTATTATAGAAGTTGAAGATTGGAAAATGTTAATATTATTGTAGGTTCTAAGGGACCGCGGTACGTGCTGATAACAATTGGTAGGTTTCGTCGCTAATGTACATATAGGTAAAAATATTAGGCAGCCGTAAGTTGGTGGTAGGCAGAATTACTTTTGTCATTTTGGTGGTTCTCTGGAAGAAAAAGTAGGGTGGAAGCATTACACTGAAGTGCTAGTGTTGGTAACACAGCATCAAAAAGACCAATAATTTCTCAATACAGGAAAAGATTTGTTTTGCAAATGTACAAAGTACATTAACTATTTCGCTGGCTGACATATAGGTATTTTTTGAAAGGTTGTTACTGAATAATGTTGATCTGTGAGAAAACAAGAACTGAGCTGTCCGTTAACAGAAGATAACAATCATGTCGTGGCGTCAATAATTCATACAGTATCTAGGACTTATATTTGAAGGCAAGGAATAACTTGAAAGTGTTCTTAAATACTTGATTATTCAAAATGAAATTATCGGCTCATATGGAGATGTCATTAGAAAAGAAATCAATATCGACGTAAATATTGCATGTGAATATATCATCTTGTCGGACAAGAGAGGTGAAAAATTCCATTGATGTTTGTTTTTTTTGACGATTAAAAGAAAATATTTCGAGAAGAATTTTTAGGTTCTGTGGAACTGACTGCCATTAACGCAAAGTTTCTCAACTGATCATTTTGTATAATTCAGAGATCTTGAGCCAGAAAAGGGCATTGGACGTGGATACGATGTATATTCCACTATAAGGGAAATGAATGGTGTTCATAAAATAATACATACCAGATTAGTGATCAGTTACACTTAATTTTACACAAAAGCAACGTCTTCGTATTTCTCGTCTTTTTTTTTTAAATCCTAATTTTGATTTATTGAAATGTAGATGATGTTTTTAAATGATTATGTTATGTTATTCTGTATGAAAACTGTTTTACTTTTCGGGAAAGATTTCACCCTACCGGCATCACCATTAAAACGTGCCTTTAGGAGTTTGAGAGGCGTTTTTTAATGGGAAAAAATGCAGTTCGTTGGTATTTAAATAATTAATTGAATGCGTCATTACTTTCTTTTCAATTGAAACCAGGCTAAGCCAAGGCAAGCAACAGCTGACTGTTAGCAGCGGGGGTGAGCACGCACAATAGAACAGCCCCAGTCTCACAGCCAGGACGCTGTTTCTAATACTCAGAAATGCCTGGCTAAATAGTTCTTTCACTCAAATCTATGAAATTTCTGTGACGATAGTGATTATATATTAATTTCAGCTATGGAATTAGTGTACGAAATAGACGCAATAGGATTAAGACTGCCGGTGAAATAAGAGGGGAGACGATGCGGAACAGCCTCAGGGATACCAACAGTTCCAAATGAAATCTCACGCTGTTGTAAGCGCAATTACAAACGCTGCTGATGTCTTTGTGCATTTAATTAATTTTGAAGTCTGTAATAACAAACGATCAGAAACTTTGTTACAAATTCTTCCAAACTGATTGGAATTGTGACTTTATCATTCAAGTTAATACACCACAAATTTCTATGCAAAAAATTGGTTTGTTTGAGATGAAAGTGAGTCCAAATATTTAAGCAGATGGCGGTGTTATAAACTGTTCTTAACAAAATGGCACCGACTTGTTCACTAATAAACCCGAAGTATATGTTGAATAATGTATTTACCAAATTAGTTAGGTGAACAACTATAGTGCCGATAAAAAAAGTTAATTTCAAAATAAACCAAATACAATTTTTTGAGCGATTGTTCCCTGAAATTTGTCCTGGACAAGGTGACAAGGAAGCTTCCATATACTTACGTGGCTAGGTCTGGGAGGAGGATTGGCTGGAAAGCTGCGCTAGGGTACGTGGGGTGGGAGGGGGGGAGGGGGGAGTTCCGAGCCAGGCCACGTAGTGTGAATATTTATTTTCTTTATTTAATTATCTCTGAATAGTAATTTACGATAGTCTGACAAGAGAAAACAGAACGAAATGTCTTCTGGAATCAGTAGGGGAAAAAACTACGTGCTACGTGGGGAGAGGGTGGTAGAGGCAAAAGCCACGTAGGTCTACGTGGGGGGAGGGGGTTCACAGGAGGCCCGAATGGAGCTACGTGGTTTATGGTCGCTCCCTCAGGGAGTACGTGTGAAGTCCTGCCTGAGCGCTGTGGGGCCGTGTTGCCTGTAATCTCCGAGCGTGGTGGTGAGTGGCTAAGCTCTGGCCTCGCATTCGAGAGGACGCGGGTTCGTATCCTCGTGCAGCCATCCAGGTTTAGGGTTTTCGAAAGTTTTCCCAAATCAGGAGAATGCCGCCGCGATGCTTTATTCAGAAGGCCATTCGTGAATTCCTTCCTTGTACAAAAAAAGAAAAAAAATTGTATACAGGGTGTTACAAAAAGGTACGGCCAATCTTTCAGGAAACATTCCTCACACACAAACAAAGAAAATATGTTATGTGGACATATGTCCGGAAACGCTTACTTTCCACGTTAGAGCTCATTTTAGTTTCGTTAGTACTGTACTGTAATTCCATGGCCCCCACGCTCTCCTGACCTCAACCCTCTTGACTTCCATTTATAAGGGCCTTTGAAAGCCCTTGTTTACGCAACCCCGGTACCAAATGTAGAGACTCTTCGTGCTCGTATTGTGGACGGCTGTGATACAACACACCATTCTCCAGGGCTGCATCAGCGCATCAGGGATTTCATGCGACGGAGGGTGATTGCATGTATCCTCGCTAACGGAGGACATTTTGAACATTTCCTGTAACAAAGTGTTTGAAGTCACGCTGGTACGTTCTGTTGCTGTGTGTTTCCATTCAATGTTTAATGTGATTTGAAGAGAAGTAATAAAATGAGCTCTAACATGGAAAGTAAGCGTTTCCGGACACATGTCCACATAACATATTTTCTTTGTTTGTGTGTGAGGAATGTTTCCTGAAAGTTTGGCCGTACCTTTTTGTAACACCCTGTATATATATGCTTTCATAGATCGCTCATTGCTCTTCTTGAGACAGCTCAATTTCCGTGACGTATCATTAAGTAAGTTCTGTACACACAGCTTGCTCTGTCATCCCACCTAGAAGAATTTGTATGGTGTGTTGTACGCGTCGTGCGGTTTGGATCCATTTTGTGTTGTAGATGCGAAGTGCTAAATCTAAGTGGAGTGGTTGTTGTTTTTTAAAATCGACGTTGATTTTCCCTCCCAGGTGAAGAATGCAGCGAAACCAAAGCCTCTAATAGGCCAGTCCAATAAAAAAGGAACTCCTAGAAGTATGTTAGAATGCATGATAATTGATAAATAATGTTTGGTATTTATTACTGTGTTTGTATGTACGATCAGTATGAAAGCTAAAGGAATGAAAATTTTTTATGAGGAGATTGGTTAGAATTCGGCTGATCCGTGTTGGGCCGCATTCCACGATATTCTGCCGCAGTCGGGAGGACTTACGCCGAGTCGGCTGTTAACAGGATAGCCAACGCCCAAGTTGAAACAAACAGCTGAGCGCAGTAAGTACCAACACTGCAGATAAATATGTCTGCATTCCTAACAACGGTTTTAATTTTAGTTTCATTTCAAGCTTCGTTATTCCGTATAATATTAGTTAAAATTTGCATCTAAGCACTAGATGTTTCCAATTAGATTGTTAGAAGTTGGTTTTCTTATAAAGAACTGGATGCATTGTATAATAACCCATCACCATAAGACGTTCATCTTAGTGGTTGAAATAAAAGGCTTAAAGATTGTAAAATGCCATTTTGGAGGCAAAACTCGAAGAGTTTCAATACCCACCAATACAATTCAATATTCTTCTTCTTATTATTAAATATTTCTTCCCAGCGTTACTTTGTGGTATTTCTTTTCCTTTGTGCACGAAGACACCGTAATACAAATTTAACTTTCTCCAGACGTTTTACGTATTTTTCAGTAATAAGAACTTAATAAATAAACTGTTTTTGCACTGAATACATTATGAAATTCTTCCATTGACACACTTTTCATTAAAGCCGTAGGGAAGCAAAAGTGAATATTTTTATTTTTGAATTATCTTTTTACCTGCATTAATTTTGCTCCTGAGTGGGCAGACAATAATGGTACACGCAAAATGTGGTCAATAATGTAACATATTTTATAAACATCTTCGAGTTTAGAAATTTCTTGCTTCTTTCAATAGCTCCAACAATTTATACAGGCTTATTATGTGAATTTTGACTTGGCGATTAAAATACATAAAACATAGGTGACGACTTCTTGACGGGTGTATTGAAACCGTACGTCTGGTATTCCGGCAGTTGGTCAATCAGTTAGTGTCCAGGTTAATACTATGTAAGATAACGAAGCTTTCTCCAGTAGTATTACTGTTACATCACCCCGACCTCATTCAGCTGATTTCTACCTGTACTAACTTCGCGTGTGTTTTCTGGATGGAAATTTGAGTGGAGGGTTTGTGTTGTCACAAAATTCAGTGAGCGACAGTAAAATTATTGATAATGAACCTTGTCTCCTTAGCCTTTGGAAACAATACAGGCTGATTTTTCATTGACGAGAGGCTCATCTGGTAGCTGCTTGAGGTACACGTTATCCAGAAATGTACTTCAAGTTTGAGGCTTACATCTGAAAAAATGGTAGTACTAACACCGTTAAAAAAAACTGTAACGATGAAAACTCAGCAACAGGGCTAAAAACAACTGACTCTGTCAGCAATAGAGGAAAGCAGCAAATTTTCTTAAATAAAATCGAAACTTTTTGGCTAACGAAATATGAGTGTTAATTGTCATAAGCTAAGCTTCCATCAGACCTTTTCTGCCACGATGTAACACAGCCGAGAGTTATGAGTGTTTGGATTTAAGCCTATAAGCTAATGGACTTACATGGTTAAGTAGCAGACTCTGCATAATAGATATCTTTATTCCTTTCTTACTGTAATACCTTGTCCGTCTAGTATGGATACAACCATTTTCTTTTAGATTAGACAATTACCCCAATTGGTGCCTTTGATCCCTTGCGACATTTTAGTTTGCGATTAAGGAATTAGGTAATAGTTGGTCAAGGCATTCTATTCTAAACACAATCATAAATGTAATTATGATCTGCGATGTAACTTCCTTTTTTATTATTTTCCCTTTGAATCAATGTAATGCTGTTATAAAATAACGATGTCATAGAGGTTAAAACTTTCTGTTGACCAGTTCACTCTTCATTTGCTTTGGGAATGACAGCTGGTAGCATCGCGTAAGAAGGCGCCTGTCTCTCCTAAACCAAAGAGAAGTACAGAACCTATGTACTATAATAGGGAGATGAGGCGGCTAACGAGGTTCGTGAGAAGAGAACGTAATGGAGTTAAATAAACAGCAGGGTAGTAGGGAATATCTGAAACAACTAAACAATGAATTAATAATAGCAAAGCATGTGGCTGAAGTTGGATTTATGAAGGATATTATTATGGTAAATGCAAAAACATTTCGGATGAAATGAACAAGGAGGCCAAATTGCGAGTGTACAAGAATTCTTAAAAGGTAGAAAGCACAAAGGTAGGGTAGAAAATGTAGTATCAAAATAAGTGGGGGGAGGGGTGGGGGTTAAAATAGGAGTGTCATACGGTGACGTATTGGGACCATTGATATTCACGATCTTAATGAATTTTTTTTGTTGGTTGTTTACTGTCAGAAGTTATGTTGTTTGCAGATGACATAATGTTATACAACAGGATCAAAACATGAGAAGACTGTGAACAGCTGCAGCGTGACCTGGATAGAATATCTAAATGTGTAGATCAGCATGGAATGATCATAAATGCCAAGAAGGGTCTGCTTACTAGGTACACAGATAAAGAACTAAACGTTGTTTATAATTATTCGGTGGGGTCAGAATTGTATGTTGAGGCTTGAAGTGTAAATATCTTTGTATAACAATTGATAATTAAATCATATGGGTTCTACACATTGGGTAAATGTTAGGAAAAGGTTACAAAACCCTTTATTTACTGGAGAGGGTGATGAGAACCTGTGCTAGACAGGTAAGGGAGTTTGGTCACAAAACTTTTGTCAGACCATTGCTTGAATATGGTGGTAGTGTATGGAATGGTCATTATTGGTGGGGATTTAAATTTACCAGGTGTAAACTGGGAAGGAAATAAGATTAATAACACATGGGAACAAAGATTTGCAAATACCTTAATAAGGGAAGGAGGATTTACACAAGTGGTAGAGCAAAACACTAGGGGACAAAATATTTTGGATATATTCCTAATAAAGCCCGATGATAACATCGTGGGGTGTCAAGTAACGGAGGGAATAAGTGATCATGACGCAGTTTTGATGGATATTAGAGGACTCAGTGAACCAGCAGCCAAAACTGAAGGGGGATATAGGTACAATTATAAAAAGGCACAGATTTCAAATTTGAAGAGATATTACATAGAACAATTCAGCAATTGGAAGGAAGGCACAAGTACAGTAGAGTCAAGGTGGGAAGAGTTCAAAGAGATAATAAGAAAGGGGGAAGAAAAATTCATTCCAAAGCAGAATATAAAGAGATGTAGAGAACCTGTGTACTATAATAGGGAAGTGAGAAGGTTAAAGAGGTTGGTACGAAGAGAACATAACAGAGATAAGAGACAGCAGGGAAGTAAGGAATATTTGAAACAACTAAACAAGGACTTAATAACAGCAAAGAAAGTGGCTAAAGATGGGTTTATGAAGAGTATTGTCAGTGCAGGAGGACCACTGACTGATGCATCTAGAAATTTATATGGCTCTATCAGGAAACTGAGGGGAAAGGAGGGTGTAGAGATGCTCATAGATAAGGATGGAGAAGTAGTTACTGAGGATTTAAAAAAGGCAGAGATTTTAAGTAACTGGTTTAGTGAGTGCATTAGGGACAATGAATCAGAAACGGGAGGGTCTAATTCGGAGAACGAGCTTAACAATACAATTAGAAATGAAAATACTAAAAAATTTGAAATTCATCCTGAAGAAATCATGAAGGAAATAAGGAAGCTGAAAACACATAAGGGAGCTGGTGCAGATAATATTACTACAGATATCTTAAAGATAACCGGGTGTAACATTGTACCTTATCTTGAAATATTATTTAAATTGAGTCTGGATACTTGCTGCTTACTACAAGACTGGAAAAGTGCGATAGTAGTACCGGTACATAAAGGAGGGGCGAGAAATAGAGTCGAAAATTACAGGCCAATCAGTTTGACTTCAGTGGTAGGTAAATTAATGGATAGATCGATATGCAACCACATCAGAAAAATATGTGAGGAACGTAAGTGGTTTTCAAGTAGGCAACATGGGTTCAGGCAAGGATATTCATGCGAATCTCAGTTGGTGGGATATATGCAAGATATTTCAGATGAAATGTACAAGGGAGACCAAATTGATAGCGTAGCACTAGACCTGTCAAAGGCGTTTGACAGAGTAAGCCATAAAATGGTAGTAAATAAGGTAAAAACCATTGGAGTGGATAAGAAAGTCATTTGCTGGGTAGAAGAATTTTTAAAAGGTAGAAAACAGAAAGTTAGGGTAGGAAATGTAGTATCAAAAGAAGTTGAAGTAAAAATGGGTGTGCCACAGGGTAGCGTATTGGGACCATTGCTATTCATTATTCTAATGAATAATTGTGTTGGTTGTTTACTATCTGAAATTAGATTGTTTGCAGATGACATAATGCTCTATAAAAGAATCAAAACGATAGAGGATTGTATACAGTTGCAGGGTGATCTGGACAGGATATCTAGTTGGGTTGGTAAACATGGGATGAAGATAAATTCAAAGAAGAGTCAGCTAATTAGATACACAAATAAAAAACAAAAGGTTTATTATGAATATAAGGTGGGGAAAGAATTGTTTGCTGAAAACTTGAAATGTAAATGTCTTGGCATTACATTTGATAACAAGCTTAACTGGGCAGGACACATTGGACATGTGGTAGGAAAAGGTTTCAAAATTCTGCACTTGTTGGAGAGAGTGATGAGGGGACGCACGAGAGAAGTAAAGGAATTGGGTTACAAAACTTTGGTCAGACCATTGCTCGAATATGGTAGTGTAGTATGGGACCCACATTTTGAGTATCAAATACAGGAGTTGGAGAAGGTGCAAAGAAGGGCTGCTAGATTTGTTTCTGGAAATTATCGCAGAATGCAATCAGTGACAGATATGATAAAGGAGCTGGAATGGGATTCATTGCAAGACAGGAGGAGGATGAGGAGGGTCATGGGAGTGTACAGGGCGTATACTGGCGATGAGGCATGGAAAGATATTGCAGTAGGTATGAAAAGTAGTTCATGGAAGGGAAAAGATGACCATGACCACAAGCTGGCACTCGATTTCAGGCACAAGGGTGTGTGAAGATTTTCTTTTTTAGGTAAGGGTGTCAGGGATTGAAATGAGTTACCAAGGGGAATGATGAATAACCTACCGAAAACGTTAAAAGAATTTAAAGTTAAAATTTGTAGAGGGCAAATGTAGGTGAGTGTAGGATAGGGGGAAGTTGGGTGTGTAGGGAAATTGCCACCGGAGCGTGTGCTCCATTGCAATTAAATTAAATTAAATTAAATTAAATCCCCATTTTGGGTATCAAATACAGGAACAAAGAAGGTGGTACAAAGAAGGGCTGCTAGATTTGTCTCTGAAAAATACCGTAGAACGCAATCAATAACTGATATGATAAAAAAAACTGGAATTAGATTCATTGGAAGATAAAAGGAGGGTGAAGACAGTCATGAGAGTGTGCAAGGCGTATATTGGTAAAGAGTCCTTGAAAGATATTGGTATAAGAATTGAGATTAAAAGGGAAGCGAAAAGATTACCATGGCCACAAGCTGGCACTTGATTCAGACACAAGGGTGTAGGAAGATTTCTTTTGAAGGTAAGGGGATCAGGGACTAGAATAAGTTACCAAGACAATTGATGAATAATTTACCAAAAACGTTATAACAATTTAAAGTTGAAATTTGTAGAGGGCAAAAAGTATTTGTGGTACCGGAAAAAAAAAATGAATGTGGAGGAAATTTTTCACTGGAGCGTGCGCTTCACCGCAATTAAATTAAAAATTAAATACTTGTTGAAGACGTTAAGTGAAAAAGTCTTAGTGTAACATTTTGGAATTGAATTATAAATTATTTTGAAAACTTTCAAATCAATAATAAAGGCTAAGGACGAACACGGCAGATTACGGAAATCTAAACAGCTCAGAACTGCCGGCACACTGTTTACAATTACTACACTCGTAACTGCTGTCGCGTCACCTCAACAACAAGTATTTAACATCACGAGGACACGCGATAATACAGTTACAATACAGTGCATAGGGACTGAAGTCATTGTCCTAGGGCTTTGGTGTGGAATTCCGAACAACGCATGTTCAATACAATACAATACAATACATTCATTGTCCATTGATCCCAGTATAAGAGACTGGCTCTGTGGGATGTGGAAAATTGTCAATTTACAGATAAACAGTTGCATAACAAAATAATAAGTACACCACTAGATGTACAGTCATAGTATACATGGTACATTAAACACTTCCATTACAAAAAAAAAATATCCATAACAAAATAATACATACACCACAACATGTACATAACATATATGGTATCGTAAACAATTACGTAACAAACTAAATACATACACCAGGAGATGTTCAACGGCGAACGATGTTTATATTTATGTAAAGAAGTGAACATTTTACAAAAAATAAATAAAAAAAGCATTTGGAGGATTGACGTTTCATATAATTAACGTCTGGATTATTGACGATTAGGCTGAATATTTAGTGACGTACATTTGAGACAGTAATTTGTTGTAGAAACTAACAGTGGAGTGTACACTCTCCAGCGTGCAGTATCTCAGAATTAGATTTATTACTGTCAGCTGATTTGTGGTGAAAGTTGTGTATTGGATGTGTTGTTTATAAAGGTGAAAAGACGAGGAAAGACAATGATGTGTAGCAATAAATGTGACGCACATTAAACGGGAGGTGTGTTTTTATCTGCGAGGTGTTTGTGGAGCCGTGCAGAACACGTATTGCTCATTACAACTCAAGGAATAAAGTTCGTTGAGCATACAACGTTTTTCGGTATGTGTTTGGCAATGTTTTTCTTTATTAAAAAATGTGAGTTGAGTTCTAATGTTGTGTGCAGTATGAATAATTTGAATCATAAAATGTTCGCCGTATGTTTAATTTTGTCAATTAATATGTATGAGCTAATTGCTATGCAGGACTTATTAATATTATTTGGTAGAGTTTTACTATGTTGCATTTCATTGTTTTTTAAAGTAATTTTTTACTATAATGCATCAATGTGGAACTATTTACATTGCGCTTTTTATAAAAAAATCAAGATTTGTTTTGATCCGGTTGAAAACACCACATCTTTGTTTTTAAGCGTAACAACCAGTGAAATTAATCAGAGGAATGCAATTTGCTTTATGAGTGCTGTACCGTTATTTCCATCATGTCGTCTGGTCTATATTTATTCTAATTTTTCGGTTGTACGGTATTAGTAAATTGTTACAAATGATCTGAGCTCCTGAAGCAAACAATTTGCCTGATAGTTTTTTTCTATTATTAGTATTATTCCATCCTGTTTTATTTAAAGCTAGCCACATTTTATGTTTTTACATATTAATTAGATATATATTGGTCAGTAGAATCACACTGACTAAAAGATAGTAGTGTAAAATCAAGAAATAAAATTAATTTTGCTTTAGGATGTGAATTACATACGATATAGTAAAAGAGATACTGAATAAAATCCTGTTGGAACTAAAAATAGGAATATCACAATATGGTTTATAAGGACCATTGCTGTATATATTATTCTAATCAATGATTGTATGTTACACTCTAAAAAAATAAGTGTCTATCTTTCTGGAACACTGTAGTATGTTCCCATCTAAATAACATGAACACATGAAATTGCTGATCTGCTAGTTTATGTTATCAACAAAAATGGAATAAATGTGATGCCTGTATACTACCATTTAACAAAAGGTCATATTTACCCTTCTCAAGGACATTGTGTGTGTTGTTGTATAGCAGAGGTAGAGCTCTGTATTTATTTCTGTCAGAATGGAGACTGTAGTTTTTATTATTTTCTGATCGTTTTAGTCTTGAGTACAAAGGTCCCCTGCAGTGTGCAATACTCATTTGTCAGCAGTGTGAACAAACATTGTGAGCTGTTACAGTGAGTCCATCTATATTATCCATTTGCTCAGCTACAAACAGAGCTGGGCTTCTTTCTGAATCCTGTTTTGACTTGTGTCAGTATATACAAGTATCCTATAAACAGTTACATTTCACTTTCTGCCTCCCTGTGTTTCTCATTGTTTACTCTTTATCATATTAACTACTAATACTTTTTCTGTAATAACTAAATTCATGCTAACCGACTCTCCCTGTTACTCTTTAGCCTTGTAGTTTGTTCATTGTAATACAGCTGTTGCATTAGAACTCTACTGAACTATATATTGGATCAATTAGTTCCTTCCATAATCTCTATTTTATTTGTTTTCTTGGCAGGTGTTCTTAATCATAAGTATTTCTTCCAATGGACACAAGTCTCCAATTTTTATGAACTGACCAAATCAAAGGCTGGTTGGTGTCTGACTGCAGTCTATGCAAAGTCGATCTAAGGCTAGTTTGTTGACCCTCCTCCTACTGTTCAGTGGCCAGTCGTAGGTGACTCCTACGTGCACTGGTCACTAAATAACAATGAATAGTATCTACTAGTTGTTTCTTACATATGTGATATATTATATTGTATTTAAGACTTCCATGAGTATTAGGTAAGTTGGTGTGAAGCAAATATTTGTTTTTTTCTATACTGATTTCAGGATATTTCGTGCTTTCATAATATTTTTTATCAGTACGTGCTATGTTGGTGTATCTGTATATACCTCCTTAGTGGCGTTTTGCAGTAAAGGAATTAAAATTGTTTTCTCTATTTCTATACAGGTCAAAATTTGGCTATCAACAAAATAATATGTCAGTGTTGTAAACAAATATTAGACTGTTGAAGAAGTTAAATGTTGGAAGTGCTTTAATCCGACCTGACCGGAGCCATATGAGTACAGCTAATGAGAGCATCATGTCAGTGAACAGGCCATCACAATATACATGTTCCAAGTGTCTTCAATATTTCACCGCTAGGGACATGCTAATTAGGCATGTTTTTAGTCATTTGAGTCTATTGCTAAATACACCATTACATATTTGCAATTGTGGTCAAGTTTTCTCAAATCAATCAAACTTGTTTTGCCACAATATTGAAGAGAGAAAGGAAACAATATTTAAACAGCCTTCATTAATTGAACTTGCTTGTGCATCCTGTGGAGACACCTTTTCATCTTGGTGTTTACTTACAAAACATCTGTTCACTCATATCTCGGCTATTTCAGCCCCTATATTTAAATGCACATATTATAATGAAGATTTTGATGATGAGACAAAATTGTATATTCATAAATCCACCAGCAGAACTTCACAAAGAAGGTAAGCTAAGGCCTTACTATTTTATATTGATATATCAGCTAATTTAAAATTTGATCTTGTTTATGTCTTATAATCAGAAGATATGCACTAAAATTGGAATTATGTCTCCTAGATTACCATCAGTTTAATCAAATGAGATCATAGTAGCTGCTCATATAGGTAATATTTGTATAGTTGTCTGAGTGATTTGGAGTTGTAAGTGAGCTATACCAAAATTTGGACAGATCTTTAATACATTCTAAGAATAACACAAAGCCAGCTTCCTTATTATGTTGTTTCAGTGTGGCATCATTTGACAGGTCTATGTGAATATCTTGTTGTTAACAAACCCATCACAAACATTATCTGGGGAAAAAATTGATGTACTCTTAGAGTTTTTCCATTGAAGTAAATTTAAAAAAACCAGAAATATAATAGCTCCAGATTTATTATTTCTCAAAAGTTAACTGCCTGTTGGATGATTCCAAACTGGATAATTAGGTAGAAACCATCTTGTTATTTCTTTTTGCTAATAATCTGTGGCTTTTCATGGGTTACTACTGATTATAAATAAATAATGATTAAAATTCATGAATATTCCTATGACATAAAACTATTCAGCTGTGGTCAGTAGGCTATAAAATTAATGAATAGTTTTAAAGACATACAGTAAATATGACAAATTAGAATTTATAATTTCATATGTCAATGTATATAATTTTGCAATTATAAGTAAAAGTATGATGTATACAGGCAGACAAAAAATAATGGTTGGTTTGATTCATTTAGGAGTTTACTATGATACATAACATTTAAATATTTTGGTTAAGATTGAAGAGAAAGTAAAACATTAAATTATTAAAATATTTAGTTTAATCATTATCTTTGCATCAGTACAGTAAATATACTTATCATAGTTGAAATAAAAAAATAACTATGAAAATATTGCTAAATTCGGTTGCATTTTCTTTGGGTTAGTTATCAAAAAGTGATGTAAATTGTCAGCTCTGTAACTAAGAACCTTCTCCTACCTTCACAGTTGCTTTTTCTATTTATGTGCATATCTGTGATTTAGAAAAGTTAGCTGAGACAAGAGAACATGTTAAAAATGCGATGCGCGGGGCTTTTAACGACTTTAGATGCAACTCACTTTCTAAGAGTCTCAACGAAAACCCAAAGAAATTTTGGTCGTATGTAAAAAAAGTTAGTGGTAGTGACAACAATATGTCAGTTCTACTACAAGACGGCCGGGACGTTGATGACAGCCGCGAAAAGGCTACCGTATTTAACACCGAATTTAAAAATTCTTTCACTGACGAAAACATGGAAAACATTCCCGCTTTTGCACGGCGTGTAGAATTTGAGATGGATCCAGTTCAAATTGATAGTGTAGGTATCATAAAGCAATTAAAGCTCCTGAAGTGGGGGAAGGCGCCGGGTCCTGATGGTATTTCAGTAAGATTATTCGGAATACGCGGAAGAAATAGAACCATTTCTATCAGATATATTTCGTAAATCTTTAGAAGAAAGAAAAGTACCTTCTGACTGGAAAATAGCGCAGGTGATTCCCGTTTTCAAGAAAGGTGATCGGAGAGATCCTAGGAATTATCGACCCATATCTCTAACATCTGTCTGCAGTAGAATTCTGGAGCATGTCATATGCTCTAACGTTATGAAGTTTCTGGATGGAAACGAGTTACTTACAGCAAACCAACACGGATTTCGTAAGAACCGTTCGTGTGAAACGCAACTGGCTCTATTTTCGCATGATGTAATGAAGGTTATCGATGCAGGATCACAAGTTGACGCTATTTTCTTGGATTTCCAGAAGGCTTTTGATTCTGTACCACATAACCGCCTTTTGGTGAAGATTCGAGCGTACAGTATATCTGATAAGATCTGGGAATGGATACGCGATTTTCTAACTGGTCGGTCGCAGTATGTCGTTGTTGACGGGGAAGCCTCTTCAAAGCTAGATGTTACATCGGGCGTTCCCCAAGGAAGTGTAATAGGACCTCTTCTTTTCTTAATTTTTATAAACGATCTCGGTGACTACGTTAATTGCAGGATGCGATTTTTTGCTGATGATGCAGTTATTTATAGGGAGGGGGGGGGGGCTCTGACGATTGCTTAGAAATACAGCGTGATCTGGATGTTATTTCGGAATGGTGCCGTAAATGGCAGCTTACACTTAACTGTAAAAAGTGCAAGGCAATGCAAATAAGTAATAAAAATACCGCGTTTGCTCACTAGTACAAAGTTAACAATTCAGTTGTTGACACGGTCGATTTCCTGAAGTATCTAGGCGTAACAGTACAAAGCAACATGAAATGGGACTTGCACATAACTTCCGTCGTAGGTAAAGCTAATTCTAAACTACGTTTTATAGGTCGTATTTTGAGAAGCTGCAATGCTCATACAAAGGAAATAGCGTACAAAACACTAGTGCGTCCCCATTTGGAATACTGTTGTGCAATTTGGGATCCGTATCGCAAGGGATTGATTGACACGTTAGAGAAAGTACAGAGAAGAGCCGCTCGATTCGTGACCGCTAGTTACAGTCCTTATGTAAGTGTCACAGAGCTGATACGTGGGTTAAGCTGGGATTGTTTGGCGGACAGACGACGTCGTTTTCGTTTAAATTTGTTGGAGAATATGCGAAAATCTCTAATTTACGAGTGCAACGAAATACTTCTTCCGCCAACCTATTTAGGTCGCAATGACAGAAGGGATAAGATTCGAGAGATAAGATGCCGTACTGATACATTTATGTATTCTTTCTTTCCTCGTTCTATTCGGGATTGGAATACTCTAAAATAGGATTGGTGCTTAGCACCCTCTGCCACCCACAGTAATTGTGAATTGCAGAGTATAGATGTAGATGTAGATCTGTTATTGTTACTTAAATTTTAACAGTTAATCGGGTAGAGCAGTGATGCAGGAAAATAAACTGTAAAGGACTCATTATTATGAACAGCAATTCTTTATTACACATTCACATGCCAATACATAATACAATATACAACACCATAGACGAGAGAGATTACAAGCAATGCAAAAAATGTTTTAACCTCTGTGCATTGCACTAATAATCTCTACAATCCTCCCCTCCCTCGGAAGATCATTAACTTGTGGATGATCATTCCGCACTTTAGAGATTATGCCACCTGGACCTACTCCACCAGCTGACTGTTATGCGACTCATGTAGTCTGTGACACAGTGCCTTCATGAAGATATCCACAACGTTTTGTTCACTCGGGACAGATCAAAGTTCCATTGTCCCATCCATCAACTTTTCTCTTACAAAGTGATGCCTGATCACATTGTGCTTTGTTCTGGATTTGTCATCATAGTTTCAGCATGTGTATAGCTGCCTGGCTATCACACCATATTTGTACTGTCACTTATTTCTTGGAACTTTAAGGACTTCAATAATTCTTTTTCCCAAAACACTTCTCTTGTACAAGCTACTATGGCCACATATTCTTCCTCCATTGTACTAAGTGCAATCACAGATTGTCTTCAACTTTTGCAGATGATTGGAGCACCTTCAAGGAAAAGCACCCACTTATGCTCTTGCGAGTGGTTGTACAAGTAAACCAATCTTCATTGGCATATGCTACAAGACTTCCATTAGTTGTGCAATATGTAATTACATATTCTTGTATGTATTTTAAATACCTCAGTACCCTTATAGCTGCATTCCAATGACACTTGTTGAATTGCGAACAATATTGAGCCAACTTGCCTACTAAGAAGGCATTGTCAGGTCTAGATCTCTGCGGATCAATACAAGTATAACACACCACCAATGAGTTCTCTGTAAGGAAGGTTCTTGAGGTCATCTTCATTATGGTCGTCGAGAAACTCTACCCACTACTCCATTAAGGTTTTAATTCCTTTTGCGTCGTGCAGTTCAAATTCATTCAGTAGATTGTTGACAGATCTTTCTTGTTAGAGGGTGATGCTACCATCCTCTTTCTTATTGAATTTTACTCCCAGAAGATGCAAAATTGTTCCTAGGTACTTAATATTAAATTATATCTCCTGAAGGTCTTTACATCTCATTGATTTATTCTCTGTCAGTGCAAGTATATTGTCCACATAAACAGCTGATATGGCCTTTCCTTCTTCTTTCTTCAACTGAATGCACACTGATCGACTTTATTACTAACGAATCCAAGATTTTCTAACATTTTGTTGAAATGTTTATTCCAGCATCTTCCAAATTTTTTCAAATCATATATCGATTTGTTCAATTTACAAACCAGATTTTCTTTACCTCTTTGTATAAACCCTTCAGGTTATTCCATATACAATTTTTTTAATCACTGTGAAGGTAAGCAGATTTAACATCATATTGATCGATGAACCACTTTTTCTCAACACCAACAGCTACAAGTAATCTTACAGTATCAATGCCTGATACAAAGCGCACACGTCATCATAATGCACTCCCTTCTTTTGAGAGAAACCCTTCGCAACAAAGCGCACCAAACATTCTGCTTCTCTTACTTTTAATACCCATTTCCATTTAATGACATTTGCATTAGGAAGTTGTATAACCAATGATGATATGTTGTACTTCTTCAATTATTCTATTTCTTCATTTATTGCTCCCAACCATTTTGCTGCTTTAGCAGAAATTGATAGCCTGATTGAATGAAGATTACTCCACTATATTATTTGGATGATCCGTATGAGATTGTGATTGTATGTTATCATCTTTCTTTGGTTTTATAAACCACATTTCTCGAAGATTCATACTCTGTTGCTTTTGGAGGTTTGCATTATGTTTTGTAGTGCTTCCATTTGGTCATTCTCTCTTCTTTACTTGAACAGTTGTTTGTCCTTCACTCTGTTCAACTTTGAAGTTTCTTCCTCGTATTCTGTGTCTGGAAATCCTTTGAAGTCTTCTTCCTCACTTGACAGATTTTCTTCAGAATTATTCATCACATTTTCTTCAGTATTGCTACCTGAAATTTCATCACTGCAGTGATAGTTTCTTATCGATCCAGTTGTTTGAAGCTAGAATCTTTGGGTTTATTGATGTGTTTTGCTTCGTCACTTGTGCTCTCTTTGAACACACAGTCACAAGACTCTACAACTTGTTGAGTATCATGTACCCACATCTATATATTAGCATATCCAACCAAAATACCTTTCTTGGTCCTTGCTGAGAGTTTTGAGTGGATTTTCTGTTTAGGAATACCCAGAAACATTTCACATCCTTTTGCCTGAAGATGAGTGACACTTGGCTTACTGCCAATTCATATGGAGTTTTAACTTCGTTATGACTGTTTGTGACTCTGTTCCTGATATATTCTGCAGTATATATCAGTTCTGCCCAAGCTGCCTTAGGTAACCTACTACTGCTGATTTCACTTCTCACTAAATCCACCAGAGTTCTGTTGAATCTCTCTGCTAATCCATTTTGCTGTGGTGAGTAAATCATTGTCTTTTCATATACAACGCCATTATTCTCACAGAAGATATCCCAATTCTTCGAACCAAAATTCAAGTCCATTATCTGTTCAAACTCACTTTAAAGATTTGCCAGATTGTTTTTAAACCTGGATCTACCACGTTTTAAAACTCTTTTTAAAACACTTGTTTTAAGAAGTCTGATGAAAGCATATCTGCTAGCATCATCCACTCTGCTAAGAACATATCTGTTGCCACTAAAGCCTTCCTCGCCTATTGGTACCATGAGATCTGCATGAACGAGCTTCAAAATTATTCCATCACTTTTCCGGTTGTGAGTTGCTTCATGGATGTGTCACAAATGGCAGTCGTGTTCGCTTTTCCTACTAAACAGTCATTCCATGGTGTAGGAAATGTCAACTCACCGTTCAAAACCACTTACAGACTGTAGTTTTGACCATTTTTATAATCAGATTCTTGCTAGGATGGATTAGTCTTTGATACCACAAATCTTATGTTTTTAACTTTCCATTTTCTTTAAATTAAGTTCTGTTCTCGCCACAGACAATGAGACCCTATATTTACCACTTTCAATAGTAAATTTATACTGTCATTGTAAATGCAACATCCTGTTTGTTAAAAACAACTTTCCTGTTATTTTCAGATAACTGACAAAATTCCATGGCTAATGGCAGGCACTAAAAGAATGTTTTTAATTGTATGGCACTATTTGTATAGTTACTACCTACAGGGCCACATTTGGGGTTTGTAGCCCCTGGGCTTTATATAAATATAGTATTATCGATTACTTATCACTAATGTAATAAAACTTTGGTGCAAAATATTGAATAATAGTAGTAAAAATATATAAGGATAACTTACTAAAGAATGGAAAGTTTGTAAGGCTCTTTCTGTTTGGTTTCAATGACTAAAGTGAAAAATGTTATCAAGTGATGTTCCCACATTCAATTTTTCGACTGATGATCGACAGACAAGGCGCTGCCTATTTTAGTTGTGTTATTGTAACCAAATACCCTCAGCAGAAGCCCGCAGAATAACAAATTCAAAAATTTTTGTAGCAATATAAAACATTACCTCTACTTATTGAGATAACGCAAACATTAACAGATTATTAACATCAACAAAACACGAAAAAGAGAAAGATTAAAAAGACAATATTGATTTTTCATACCTACATGTTAAGAAGATGACTAATATATTTTTATTTTTTATTCTTATTTTTGCATGTGATGCTGGCCCCTAGCCTACAGTCCTAGGTAACCTATGCCTAAATACGGCCCTGATTACCTTTAATCTTTGCATTTACATTACCTCTTCCAATTTTTGGTGTGTGCCATTTGCTGTCACAACATTTTCAGTAGTCAGATTTTCACTAATCCAAGAAAAATACTTTTTTTCTGGAGACATGTGATGAGTGGCACATGAGTCTATGACCCAAACATCGCTATTTAATACAGCTGAACCACATGAAACACTGGTTGTCAATTCACTAGATAAAAGCTTGCTGCTTTATTTATTGGGACATACATTTGCAAAATGACCG
>JARYHS010000033.1:0-11491 GCA_031002005.1 Vandiemenella viatica | reverse complement strand
GTCTATTCAAATCTGTTTGTAGTGTTCCCGGCTATCATAGGATTTATATCAAGCTACTATGACAGAGGAAGAGACGCCATTTCCTTTTCTCCTTATGTCTAGTGGCATGGCGTATCTGCAGGAGATTGTATTTCATTTGTCGTGGTTATGAGGATGAAGGAAGAGGGGGAGACATCCAGTATTGTGTCACCATGTCTCATTTTCCGAAAGACACCTAGGGCCACCATTGAGCGCTCTCATTCGAAAAAAAATAACCGTCATTAACAGTATCGTATAAGAGTACGAGATCCGACTGTGTGATTGTACGTTCATCTGTTATTTTATTGCAATGGTATTTTAATGGAAGATTTCTCATAGATATAAACGCTGCAGTGCGAATTTGGACAGGGTTGCCTAGAAAAATATTGCTGAAGTACTCTTAATTACATCAAATTTAATCAATTAGAAAACCCCGTTCATTTGTTTGAACATTAAATTAATCACTATTCAATTATTTCATCTAATTGAAACCAGACTTGTCCTCTGTACGATGGAAGATTTTTTCCTATTTAGAAGCTGCCGCAAATGGGGACAGCTTTTAAATGTATGAGATGAAAACGTTCTCAGTTCAAATGCTCATGCGTCAAAAGCCTTTATTGTTAATTGCCTACGTGACACATTGGTTATTGACGCATTCCCACTTACACCGAGAACGGTTGCACCTAGTGTTGTAAAAAAACAGTTTTTTTTCTGACGTGAAAAAAAACATGAAAAAAAACTGTGAAAAAAACATGTTTTTTTCTGGGACATGTTTTTTTTCATAACTACTAAATTTCAAATTTTTTAGGCATTTATCATTTAATATGACTGTTTTAGAGTTTATACTAAGTACTTATCTTACTTTTAAATCTACTATAACTTTCTGGTTCAGTAGAAAAAAAAAATACAAAAATATTGGTAACATCGACTGAAGTTTTCTTTTACGAAAGGGGACTTCCCGAAAAGGCTAGGTTGCGTGAGAAGGAATCCCCGTTCGGCCGTTCCCCATTGTTTGGATTGATACTCGCTATTTGAACTAGTGCTGCCAGGCCCTACAAATTTATCTGAAGACCTACGAATCTTTTCAAAAAATTAGGAAATTCAACTACGGTTTTTTGCCTCTTTTTATTACTTGTTGTGCTTTCCTTATATTCGTATACTTGTTAAACTCGCAGCGTATAGTGATAATACTGAGTCATTGTTAGTAATTATGAATAATTTCCTTGCAACCGTTGGCGTAAACCAACGATTGAAAACAAATAAAGCTCCTATTTTGTATGATAATATATTTAAATTCAAACTTAAAAGAACGTAAAACGGAACTATCGGCGCAGTCTTCATTCACAGTGTGTACTTTGCTCACAATTTAAAATTGCAATCTCAAAAGCTTTTGCATGCAATACAACCAGTAAGAAAATGTAACTATTTCTGAAGTTATGGATCTAGAGGAGACAGGAGAAGAAACAGAAAATTCCGACTCCGACCGAACGAGTGTTGGTACTACTGATGCTAGTGAATGTGGTTCCGACATAGATGATGAATAAAAAATTATGTTACCTATATAAATACATTTATGAATCTTTATGTAAGATATTATATGATTTAGTAAGGTTTAAAACACACATGAAAAATGTAAGTTCCATAAATAAAACTATAATTTATCAAATATATAGTTTTCTGAAAAAAAAACAAAATTTAGAAAAAAAACGAGGGTGCTAAGTTTTTTTTCATGTTTTTTTTCACAAATCTGAAAAAAAACATTTTTTTTCAGTTTGCAACACTAGTTGCAACTCTTATCGTTTAAATCAGGGGTGGCCAACCCGAGGCCCGCGGGCCGCATGTGGCCCGCCTTGAACATTTTTCCGGCCGGCGAGATTCATCACACATTTACAAAATATATTTATTTTATGAATGGACAAAGTAGTGAAAACAAATATATTGAAAAAATACATTATTTGTTCATCCATATATTAAAAAGTTAACTCTCGAAATTATGAGAAAAAATTAACTTTGATTTTAAAATAATATTCTTTGCGAATATATGGCAGATATTGACTTTTCATTTATGAGTTCGCAGAATAATTAAATTATATTAGTAGATGTATAAGGTATTAGCTGGGACAAAAGATCTTAAGCCGGCCCCGTAAGAGACTCCACTCGTCCGCGTGACGTCCGGAAGAGACTCCACTCGTCGGTCGTTAGTTCATTTGGTGGCCGCTAGGGGAGGCAGCACCGGCCGCGTTAGCGCAAACGATAGTTCCTTGACCGCCCGCCCAGATGGAAGCACAAACCTCAATCTGCGCAGACATTCCATGGCTCGCGTAACCTGAATCTGAGTATTCTGTGGAGCTTAGTCGGGCGCACAACCCCGCAGGCGACAACGGTTGTTTCTATTCCCAGCGCGCCACAGATGACGCGTCGGGTCCCGTTATACGCTATTCCTGGAGTGCATAGTTTCCTAGCGCAGCGCTATTTCCGGGTGACGCGTTGGTTCCCGTTCGGGGAAGCAAAAACACCCGCCAGGTGGCAGCACTAACTGATGGCGCTAGTGTCACCCATGTGACGTCACTAGTTCACCTCCCCGGCGCGTCCAGCTTGTCATCACCGCTGACCTCAATTTGCACGACTATTTCCGGGATGTACCGCTAACCTATGACGCGACAGCAAGGACACTCAATCTGAGTATTTCTGACACAACGCTCCCGCAGGCGAACAGTGGAAGTATCACACGCCATTTTATTTTCAGCGCACAATTAGCGACGTCACAGGACACCGCTATCAAGAATAACATTAGGAAATCCGCTTGCTTGCTGTTAACGTTCGTTATGAAATTTTCTTCCTAGTATTTTGTCATGTGTTATTGATATATTGAAGTATTTTAATTCTTTGATTGTTAAATTACCATAAATTAACTTCAAAAATTATTTATTTTCATAGTTTTTGGGCAAAACTTATTGTTTCCTTCTGCAAATACTATTATTTGGCACCAATAAGTCCTTACTTGAAAATCCCCCCCCCTCATCTCTTTCATATACCTCATACACATTTTGTAAGGTCGTTTTCTTCTATGGATCTAACCGCCATTTTTTTGCCACTCCAATTGTCTTATTGCTCTTAACATCACATTTAATGGAATTTTCGGTGATATTTATTGGCTATTTATTTCATCCCAACATCCTCATTACCAATGTGTTACTTATACACTCACAGAGATCTATTCATCTGCTTCATGTCTTTCAATGATACCAACGCGACTCTTGGATATGGCACTTATAAACTATGTTATCTCTCCATTTCAAGTATTTCATACTCGTGATAAGGGTACAAAACTATCCCATCTTACTCAAGGAATATACTAAATTGCGCGGTAGGGGTTTAGTTAAATAAATAAAAATGTATTGGTAAATCATACACATTTATTGAAATACATTTTATTGGATAATAATACATCATCAGTACTTATAGTTTTATTTCATGTGCGTCATAGGCCTTTCTTGCCTTCACATATCCCCCCCCCCCATTTTTTTTTACCTACAGTAGTCAGCACCGAGCGTGGTGGGTGAGCTTTCGGGAGGACATGTGTTCGAATGTACATCAGGCCATCATGATTTCGGTTTTCCATGGTTTCCTGAAATCACTCCTAGAAAAAGCTTGATATGCTGGAAATACTGGAATTTTGGAGTAACTTGGGTATATTGTTTCTCTCGAAAACTGTCTATTGGAAGTAATGTGTAATCATACACCAATGCATTCACATTCGTTTTATTAGTTACTATGTGGGGAAATATGGCCGATTCCGTATTGCTCGCTAATTAGCATACACCTTCTTTAATATTAAGGACGTTACATTCGCCGGGCATCCAAGTATGGCACGCAATATTATTTTCAGCGCAAAAGAATACATATGGTAATCACACAACTCTATTGACTGCTTTGTTATATGAGCCTAATTTTTTTTCTGAACATGCAGCATACGCTATTTCGAGCGTATTATTACGGATTTTCTGGCGTGGAATGTGCGCGTCATGTTTATACACTACTAGATGGTACAAAATGATAGATCCCTCAGCAATCGTTATTACCAAACCTATAATTTCTTCCTAGGACCTTCGAGGAGCATTTTTTCATGTCATATTAATATTTCGAATCATTATAATCAGTTAATTGTTTAGTTACCATAAAATTAACTTCTAAAACATATTGTTGCCTTCTGAAAACAGTATTATTGGTTCAAATAACAAGTCCTTGTTCGTTGTACATTATATAAGGTCATTTATTTGTAGCTGCCATTTTTTTATATCCACCCCAAGTTGTCTTATTGCCCCAACACGCCTTTTGTGATATGTCGGTTTTTAAACGCTGTTCTCTTTTATTTCTAATATTTCATACTCGTAATAAGAATACTATACTAATCCATCATACTAAAGGAATATAAAAAAATTGTTGGGTAGGGGATTCGTTAAATAAAAAACATAATTTCTTGATAAATGTTACAGATTTATTGAAATTTTAAAATACATTTTATTGCAATATAATACATCATTCAATACTTATGATTCCATGTGTGTCATAGGCCTCTCTTGCATTCACATCATGCCCCCTTTTTTTACCTGAGTCTTCACTTAATATCCATTTATTGCCTTACACGTTATGAAATTCCATGCCAAAGCATGTATATCTTTAAACGTTGCTAATGTTTATGAGATGAGAAATGTATTTATGTGGGTGACACATACTCTCTGTCACAAATTGCTGTGAATAACATAGACATGCAACTTACGGGTGTATCTCAAACTCGAATGTCACGAGGGAAGAAAGAATTCGTATAAACATCAAATCTCGACAGTGGCTCAGTAGTTAAGGCGTCTGACCGGAGATAGAAAGGTCCTCGGTTCGAATCCCTGTCTGGGCGGTGATTTTCATAAGCCCTTAACCCACCTTCACCTCTGGTACAGAACGCTTCTGTGGCTCGGATTCCACGTTAAACTGTTAGTCTCTTCTAAGGATAACAACTCTATGGTTGTGTACACTTTCAAAAGCAAAGATTCAAAACAGACGAAGGCCTAACGTGACCTAAACGAGCATTCATACTGCATTGAGGGGGGAGCAAACAGTCAGCCAGTCGGATGAACAATTTTAATATCACAATCGTCTCTTGTCTCTGAGCTCAACAAAGTTTTAGGAAGGATTTGGGTAGGGATAAGGCAAATGGATGTAGGTATGGGCACTGTAGGTGAAACACGAGTGGTAATTGTAAATAATATACAGCAAACAGTGAGAACAATACCTGATGAGGATATGTACACACTTTTTCTATAGTTTCATTAACCCTGGAACCAGAAAAAATCAATCAGTAACAGCTACCAGGTCACTGTTCACATTAGTATCGCCTCGCCTCTCACACACATCAGCCATCTTTGCCATCTAGTAGCATGTGCGCAAGTATGAAACTGTTCACATCAGCATCATCTCATATCACCCACATGACAACAAGCCATCTAGTAACTTGTGCCCCTAGTACCACAAAGGCATGAGTAGATTCAAGAGCATTTCTTAACACAGGTTGCAATGTCGTACTTTTGATGCTCACTCACAGCTGCATACGTCGCAAAACACACATTATTGGTGAAAATGAACTACACACACTACATGCGGACAGACGAGAGAAAGAAAGGTACAACCATATTTACACTCTAGCTGTCTCCCCGTGCACACTGCATTTCAAGTCCAGAAACTGTGGACCCCACATTATACCACTACATACAAGCAATGATCTGACTGTGGGTTTGTAACACAAGTTCTTCCTTCTCTGGTACATCCACTCATCACGATTTTTGCTCCGAACAACCTGAGAAAAATAGATCGTACCCCAAAACTAACGGCAGCAAACTGTAAACAGAACAGTGAAATGGAAGAGTGCTTGGATTCCTGAAATCACTCCAGACGAATGCATGGATAGAGACCTTCAAAAGTCCATGGCCGAATTCCTCACCGTTTCTTGCCATACATCCTTTCTCACCTCTAATGACAATGACATCGACGAGCCCGAAAAAAGCCTGATATGCTGGAAATACTAGAATTTTGGATGGTCGTTGAAATTTGTCTGTATAACGATAGCACTGTGCCAGTAATAATACACGGTAGACTGGGAAGTTAAGATAGCCGCGACAAACACTTAATTTTGAAAATTCATTCACATTCAAAGGTATGGAAAAAACACATTACACACACGATAATGTTACCATAATGCTCTTAGCTAACTCATAGTTTCATGGTCATCAAACAGACATCATAACCCACATTTTTCATAGTAGATCCCTACACACTGAAAAGTATCCAAAACGTCACCATAGGTGCAGACACTGGTTCTATTACGCCGAAGATAGCACCCATACTTAAACTGTCGTAAATTGTTAGGTCATTTGTATGTGAAAGTGCGTGTTTGGATATTTTATCCACTCAGGCCTCATCACCTAAAGTCTAATGCCAGATTAGGGTCATGGTTAACTTAGGCGCCATACACCACTCAGAATTATTCTACCAATATCCAGTCCAACATCATTATACGCCATATACAGCTCTCCCAGCACTCTTCATATCTTCCAGTCATATCCAGCCCAGCTCCTTTATTATGTCACTTGTTGAATGTTTTCCACTAATAAATCTAGCTACCCTGCTTTGCACCATACATTTGATGTACAAAAAATGTGGAATCCATACTACACCACTATAGCCTGACTGTGTGTTTGTACCCAAGTACTATGCTTTTCTGCCCCCCCCCCAATTAAATGTTTTTTACCCCGAAGTACATATAGTGAAAAACGTAAGAAACAGCAGTAAACTGTAAACAGCACAGTGGAATGGGATAGTGCCTAAGCCCTGAAACAATGGTTAGAAACACAAATTGATGGTGGGTATAATTCTATAACCAAATATTTTAGACTCAAATCCACAGAGAAATCACGCACACACGCACATTTCCATGCCTACACACAACAGCACCGAGATAGAACTCACACAGAGGAAGACGACATACACACACATTAGTGGAGGAAATAAACTACACATCCTACATCCAGACAAATGAGTTAAAGGAAGGCCTGACCATATTTACGCATACAAACCCAGAGAGAGACGTACACACACACACACACAACACACACACAACACACGTACATGCTTCCCCGAACGGGAACCAACGCGTCACCCGGAAATAGCGCTGCGCTAGGAAACTATGCACTCCAGGAATAGCGTATAACGGGACCCGACGCGTCATCTGTGGCGCGCTGGGAATAGAAACAACCGTTGTCGCCTGCGGGGTTGTGCGCCCGACTAAGCTCCACAGAATACTCAGATTCAGGTTACGCGAGCCATGGAATGTCTGCGCAGATTGAGGTTTGTGCTTCCATCTGGGCGGGCGGTCAAGGAACTATCGTTTGCGCTAACGCGGCCGGTGCTGCCCCCTAGCGGCCACCAAATGAACTAACGACCGACGAGTGGAGTCTCTTCCGGACGTCACGCGGACGAGTGGAGTCTCTTACGGGGCCGGCTTAAGATCTTTGTCCCAGCTAATACCTTATACATCTACTTATATTCTGTGAACTCATGATGCGCGCGCATCTTGGAACAACAGGTTCTATGTTTCACTAAGTGACTTAATATAAATCTATTATGGCATTATTTAATTTTATTCGGCCCGCGGAGTTATGATGCATTTCCAAAGTGGCCCCCAAGATCATTTGTGTTGGCCACCCCTGGTTTAAATGCTGATAGCCTCCAGCTACTGCATGCTTTACGCAGGCAACCATATTTCATCGTGTGAAGAACAAATTTAGATTCAATTTGATAAAAAAAATTAAATTACTATTATTCTCGTGTCAAAAACATCAAAATACACAGTTAAATACATTTTGTAAATCAACAACTTTAAACACACTTGGCCCAGTACTTCGCAACCTCAATCGCATTGTGTGTTGCTTGAAACAGGTCTTCATTGTTGCAGGATGATGGGCACATAGGGCACTCGAGCATATGATTCATAGTTTGGTCTTCTCCACATTCGCATTTAATACTGGTAGTATCAGTATAACCCCATCTCATTAGGTTTTCCTTAGGACCTGCCCAATCCTGTTCGCAATCGATTTAAAGACCGCCAGACGTTCCAGTCTTCTTCATGACCAGGTGGCAAGCGCTGTGCAACTGCCAGTGGTCCCGAGATGTTGGGAACCCTCATTTTCCATAACTGTACTCTTGCCTTTTCAGGTGACCCAATTAGTTCCCGTGATGTTCTGAGGAAGCTTTTCCTGGATTTGAGTCTCTGGGCTGATGGTATATGGCTGTGCAGTGGATGAGCGCTTTCCCGTTCTACTTTGGTCCTCTCCTTGTTCGCAGCCACTTCTCTCCGGATACTGGGTGGTGCAATGCCCGAAAGCTGGTAAAGCCTATCAACTGGGGTAGGCTTTAAGAAACCTGTCACTAGCCTACAGGTGTTATTGAGGGCTACATCCAACTGTTTGGTATAAAGATGATGAGAACCAAACTGGGCATGCATATTCTGCAACAGAATAATAAAGAGCCATTGCTGATGTACGTATAGTTTGTGGTTGACTGCCCCACTGTGATCCAACTAATTTGCGCAGTAAGTTATTTCTTGTAGAGATCTTCATTTTGCAATTCATGCAGTGCTTCTTATATGTGAGGGTTCTATTGAGTGTCACTCCCAGATATTTTGGGGTGTTACATGTCTGCAGTTCGATACCTGACCACATTACTTTTAACTTACGCTGAGCTTTCCTATTTTTTAGGTGAAAGGCACACTCTTCAGTTTTTGAAGGGTTAGGTCTTAAGTGGTTTTCCTTATAATAGCTTGATAGGCCTTCAAGAGCAGAAGACAAATTTCTTTCTACAACTTCCAGTTTTGTGCTCTGTGAGGCTAGAGCTAAGTCATCAGCGTACACGAAGCTCCTGGTAGCTGGATGTAATGGCTGATCGTTTGTATAAATGTTGAAAAGTATTGGGGCCAGTACACTACCTTGAGGTAGGCCATTCTTTTGTACCCTCCATCGACTGCGCTGTCCTTGAAAGTCAACGAAAAACCTACGATTCTGAAGAAGAGTAGCGATGAGTTTGGTTAATCCGGTGGCCTTTGTCAGATTGTAGACCTTGTCAAGTAATAGTTGGTGGTTAACAGTATCGTATGCTGCTGACAGGTCCACAAAGACCACGCCCGTGGCTTTACGGGTCTCAAATCCATCCTCTATAAACTGTGTTAGGTTCAGTAGTTGCCCAGTACAACTTTTGCCAGGACGAAAGCCAGCTTGTTGTGGAATAAGTTTTGGATCAACCACAGGCTGGATACGATTCAGAATTAATCGTTCAAATATTTTGTAGAGATGACACAAGAGTGCTATAGGTCTAAAATCTTTAGGATTGTTTCCTTCTTTTCCAGGTTTCAGCAGCGCAATGACTCTCGTCTTCCGCCACACCTTCGGAATTTGATATGAGCTCATACATTTGTTAAAAAGCTGTAGAACCCATTCTTTGGTTTTATATCCGAAGTTCTTAATTTGTTCTGATCGTATGTCATCGAGGCCTGCCGACTTTCCTGTTTTGCACTCATGAATAATCTTTTCCAACTCTGACATACTAAAGGGCTCAGTGAGGTTGTTCATATCTTCCTGACTGTTTCTGTTCGTTTTTCTTTGTTTTTTAGATTGTCCACTTTTATGAGTCTCCTTCCCGTTCATGAGTAGCTGATGTGCAATTTGGTTTGCGTTTATATTGGAATGTCCAGTGGTCTTCGATGCATCATTGTTGAGGCGTTTTAGAAGTCTCCATGCCTTGTGACTATCTCTTTTCAGGTCCAGCTCTTCTAATGTTTTGATCCAGCGGTCTCTTTTTGCTGCACTTAGAGATGAGATAAGTTGATTACCAGCTTCTATTGTCTTTTCACCAAATGGATCATCTTGGAAAAGTGTTTTATAAACCATGAACTGGGCAGCTAGATCTGAGGTGAGACCCGGAATATATGATGATCGGCAACCACGGGGAATGAATCTTCTGGAGCATTTTTTCACAGCTGCAGTGAATGTGTCATATGATTCTGGTGTTGGTTCAATAGTAGACACAGCCGCATCCAATATTTCTGTGAACATGGACCAGTTAGCTCTCTTGAAGTTATACCTCCTGCGGAATGGAACTCTCTGGGGTCTTACTGTCGCAAACACTTCACACATTATTGGCCTGTGCTGCGTGTTTGGTATTGGGCTACAGACAGACTTCACACATTGCTGGCTGATGTGATTACTGCTGAATATTAGATCAGGGTTGTAGCCCCGTCTCCATCTCCCACTGTTGAAAGATGCTGGCAGTTTGGGATCATGTACGATAGTAAGTTGATTTACATCTGCCCATTCTTCTACTGCAATGCCATTCTCGTCATTGAAGTCGTAGCCCCAAGCAGTACAATGAGAATTAAAATCTCCGATAACAATCTGCAGATGTTGATTATGGAAATTAAACGGTGGTTTGACAGTGAATTTACTGCTGGGTGGTTTATATAAAGATGAGATTGTGCAGTTTTTAAGCTCAATGGTGAGGACTTCGATGTCGTTCTCCTCTGTGAAGGCCGTGGACAGGATCTGAACATCTGGTCGGACAAAGATGGCACTTCCGTATTTATGGTGAGGTCTCTCAACCGCGCGGATCATTCCATTTATTTTAGGTCGGCGCATTTCAGTACTTCTATGTGTCTCCTGTACACATAAAATGTGGCATTTGTGTTGATTGCATAGGTCTTGTAGCAATTCTTCCTTGGCTGATGACATGCCTTCAATGTTGATGGAGACAATCTTTAACTGTGGCCCTGACAAGGGCTCGCTTATTGATGTTTCTGGTGTGAAAGGTTTGGCCGGCATTATACCGTTGCCCAGGGATCGCCCGATTGCTTCTGATAACGTATATATTTTTGCCATCTTAGATACGGCTCTAACGATTTGATGAAATTTCATATTTGGATAACTTTTGCTTTTTCATTTTATCTAAATAGGTGTCTTGCCTAACAAAACGCGATTTTACACAAAACGACCAATTCTTGTATTTGGTATCTCTGAAACGGCCACTAACGCCATCTCATAGACTTTTGGGGTACTGATGTCCGTTAAGATTCTCTTTGGTTAGAGCAAGGAACATACAGAACAATTCTTCGTGGTTAGTCAGCGAATGATAATATTAAATGTGGAAATAAGCAAATCCAAGTATATTTATTAATTAAAGGTATTTTATTTTGAGAGTAGTAAGTAAATGCAAGTATATTATTAATGAAAGGTATTTTTTTTTTGAATCACCCATTTGGGGGTACGTCAGATCAATCACTTCTTGGATGCTTGCGTTTTCTTCTTCTCCCAGTATTTCTTCATTCTATCTGATCTCTTCCTTCCTTCCTCTTCTGATATTTGAATCGGTTTTTGTGGTG
>JARYHS010000030.1:0-17857 GCA_031002005.1 Vandiemenella viatica | reverse complement strand
ATTAGTAAAATTGTTAATGGTTTAATCTAATTAATACCCTCCTAAGCCTAATAGTTACGCTTAATTTCATACTTGTAAAGAGATAATTTCTCCGTTGGCTACTGTCAGCTAGAAATGAACAAGCAAATTCGCAGGTTATTATTGGAAAATAATTTTTGTGTGTTATGGTAAGTTGAAACTGACAAGATCGCTTCACACAATCGCCTACTGACAACAAGAGCTTTACAGTAGACAATATCTATCAGAATGACCCTAACAGCTTGTTGCTTCATTTGTTCCACTTGATACTTCTACAACGTACACAGAAAGCAACATATTTTAATCCATTCATTGTGTAATTTAAAACAGTTGTTGCAATGTGGCAAACAAATTCTTGCATCATTTTGAAATACTGATTGGTTCCTTGTTATTTTAACAAAATTTATAAGCGCCATACATGTACTCACAGAATATAAAAATTAGCCTTCTACAGCAAAATATTGAGTTGAAGCAAGTTAGGGGAACGGGTATAAAGTGAAGAAAAAAAAAGCAGAATAATATACTATAACAATTTAGATCTGACAGTGTACTACGCTACAAAGGAATCTTTTTTCTAAACAAGTCTTTAGACATATTCGCAACAGCATTTTTTACAGTTTCATTTTGTTTGCTTAAGATATTAACAATGTTTTCCGATCCTCCCGGCAGTTCTCATATTTCTGCCTTTAAATCTAATCTCTGAATACGTCGTCGGCTGCAACTCTGTTTTAAGTACACAGGACAGATTATGGATGTAGTATTTCTGGTCGCTGACTTGAAACATAGAGCCATGCACACTGCGCTGAATTGTTTGAGGTGAACGTGGTTGAGACTGTCGAATTTTTCGTGTTAGCCTTAGGCTTCTTCATGTCTTTGCCGTTATGTTCAAAGTTATTGCAGATGTATAGATGGTGCGCCGACAAAGTATACGGTCTTCCGCAAATTCATCCAAAGATTGCCGGTTTATACTTGTTGCTTCCAACATTTGTTTAATTTGATCACTACACCGCTTCAAAGGGGCAGCCGATGTCTTGTGTCGTAGCAAAGTTAACCATATTAGATTTAGCGAGCATAAACAGTGCACGGTGTTACAGAGAAAATGTCTGTCTTTGGTTTACCAAGATTCATGTCATATTTGTACCTAAAAAATCAAGCTCTATTTTAATTGTACCATGTACTTATCCAAATACAAAACATTTTATTTTTTAGAATTTTTTTGTTATATTATACGTATATATACGTATATATAAATCATCGTTATAAAGAATTTAAAAGAAAGATTCTGAATTAGTTTTCTGCAAATAATCAACCAGTAAGTGTAACAAATATTAATCAGAAGCTTTTATGTGATTACAAATGTCGTTAATGCTGTTAATGCCATTTTGAATGTTTCTCTGAAAATTATATTTCAATATTTGAAAAATTCAGTACAGATGTTTCCATCTTCACTACACTAAAAGTTGAATTCAAGTAATTGCTTATCTAGTATTATTTGGTAGGTTATTAAGAGCCACAAATTATTGTGAACTCGTATAAACTTAGCTGCTGAAATTTTCATGATTAACAAAATGAAGAAAAATTATTCCAAATAAAGTATCTATTTTTACTTTTATTATCACTGCTGAAAGACATAAAAACAGTAATTTCTAAACAAATAAACAGTTTGATATATCTACTTACCAAGCACCTTATGAGACACTTCATTCAATTTAGTGTAGTCATTTGCCATTCTCAGATTGTCTAATAAAACACATATAACTTTGAAAATACAGTTGTAGGAAAGCATTGAAGGGTTTTGAAACCGTAAGTATAATACTGAACAATATAGCCTACTCAGCAAAGTAGCCGGAAACATGTATAATTATCAAGAAAAAATAAAATCCATACAACTAGGAAATATTTGCAAACATATTAATTAACTTTTCCTGCCTTTTGAAGGTTGAGTACACAAAGGGAAACTGAGCACTATTGCTGACGTCACATTGTGTTTATGTTTGTCTTACCGTCACAGGACTCTAGCACATAAACTGAATACTTTCGAGAAATTAAACTTGCAACATAATTTGTATTTCATTGACCCGAAACCAAATATCTTACCTAAAATTGTGTAAAATCATATTATACTGTAGCTACTTTTAAATAAATGGAGCTCCAAATAATTAAAAATAAATAAATAAATAAAAATTACATACCCAGCGAATGCCAGAAAAGTGTTTGATCATTAGAGCACGGAAAACTAAATGCGCGAGGATCGACAAGCACTTTGGTTATTATTTATGTTTGAAACTATCTTGTACTTTACTGTTATTAGTTCTTATACTACCGAACATGGTGGGTAAGCCGTAGCGCTGGGACCTCGCATTTGGGAGGACGTGGGCTCAAACCATCGTCCCGCCATCTTGATTTCGGTTTGCCAAGGTCTCTTGAGATCATTCCAGTTGAATGCCGGGATGGTTCCTTAAACGGCGATGGTAGAATTTATTCCCGTTCTTTCTCGCTGTTCTCTCCCGCCTCTAATGATCTAGACGTCAACCAGGCGTGAGACCAAAAAAAGTATTATTATTTGTTACATTCCAAAGAACTTTAACATTTATAATTTGGCTAGGAAAAATCTATTTCTGGTAAAATAGTTGGAAAAAGTATATTATTTTGATATTCAAAGCAGGTTTTACACCTGCTGGCTTAGCATTAATAACATTAATCTTATATATATATATATATATGATTAGACGTGCGTTTCTCTAGATTTCACATTTCAGCCGCCACTACCTGGCACAGATCACTGGTGTTTGTATGTGGTAGTACCATGGAGCTTCCTATCGTGCACAACGTTGGCCGAATGTCGTTAGCTATGTGGGAGATATGGTGGTTAAAGATGGTCGATGTAGGTCATTTTCATATTTCGACCATAGACTTGTGTGTCCCTATACTTCTCTTTCCTGTCACAACTACATAGCGTAGACCATTGTTGTTTTCATGTGGTATTAGCATCAAGTCTCCCATTGTGCACTATGGTGGTTGTATGTCGGTAGCTATGGGGGAGTTGGAGATAAGGTGATTGAAAGTGGTCGAACTGAGGCACTTTCGCATTTCGACCAAATACGTGTATGTCTCTATGTATCACTTTTTAGCCAAAAGTATCCAGCGCAGATCACTGGTGTTTTGCCTGGTAGTAGCATACATTCACCGATCGTGCACAACGTTCGCCGAATTTCAGTAACTGTGGGGATGTGGGACATATGGTGGTTGAAAGTGGTTGATCAAGGATATTTTCGTATAGATCAAAGGCATATGCGTGCGTATATTTCACTTTGCTGCCACAACTACACAGCGCAGATCACTGGTGTTTGAGTGTGTTAGTAGCATCGACTCTCCCATCGTGCACTATGGGGATTAGATGTCGGTAACTATGGGGGTGTGGGAGGTATGGTGGTTGAGAGTGGTAGACCTGGGACACTTTCACATTTCGACTAAACACTTGTGTGACCATATATTTCACATTGCATCCAGAAGTACCAAGCGCAGACCACTGGTGTTTGTGTGTGATAGTAAACTGAAGTCTTACATCGTGCACTATGTTGACTGCGTGTCGAAAGCTGTGGGGATGTGGTAGACATGATGGTTGAAAGTTGCTACTCTAATATAAAATTATACATGTGTGTCGCTATATTTCACTCCCCAGCCAAAACTACCTAGCGCAGTCCACTGGTGATTGTGTTTGGTATCAGAGAAATACAAAATAGTTTTTAAAAATCATTTAAATACAAAATGAAAATACTCACTTCTTTTTCTACTTCAAATACAAAATATAAATGTTTTGAAATGTTAGTATTTAAATACAAAATAGGTATTTTAAAAATAATTTTATTAAAATAAATACTTTTTTGTTCATTTATTATGTATATAATTTATTTCACTTAATTTATGGAGTTTAACACCACTACTTACCCAGATAAGACATCATTCATGTTCAGCCAATGATGCCTCAATATAATCCCATGTTCTACTGGAGCAGATCTTGCCAAACATGTATTATTTTTTAGGAACTCCTTTTTACCGTTGGATTTTTATTTCTCATCTTTAGATCATTTGGAATCTAACTCATAATGTGTGTCAACAATCAGTTCACTACCTTATTACCGAGCGTGGTGGTGTAACGGATAGCGTTCTGGCCTCGCATTCAGGAGAACGGCGGTTCGAATCCCCGTCCGGGCATCCAGATTTAGGTTTTCCATGGTTTCCCAAATCACTCCAGGCAAATGCCAGGATGCTGCCTTAAAAAAGCCATGGCCAACTTCCTTCCCATTCCTTGCCCCCATCCTTTCCCGTCTCTAAAAGACCTCGATGTTGAGAGACGTAAAGCAGTTAAAACACTACCTTATTAAATGTAAGAGATCGTATTAAATCTCCAGCAACAAACTGTAGGAACTTTTTCTTCCAAATATTTTACAATAAATCCATTAAACAGACACACCCAGATAGTATTCCTTGGATAAGTACCAAATATCTGCCGTGGTGTATACAAAATCAGTCACTTTTACAGCTAGTTTTGTATTTTATATGTATTCCATAGAGTCTTCAGCAATTTTTTTATTGCAAGTGCGATTGCACGTAATTCTTGGTGGGCTTGATAACTGCTGAATAACACCTGTAATTAGAGCCCTAAATGAATCATTTCCAAGGATTGTGGCTCATGTCGTCACCAATGATGCTTGCCGCCTAGGTTCGGAGGTTGTCCTATCGTCCTTTGGGCGACTTGCAGAAAGGGTGAACTCTGTGGCCATTGGCCGCAAGATTTCTGCTGAGCTAACCATCTGCAGCATTTTCGATAGGACTGACTGTGGACCTCTGGTTCAGAGCCGTGTTGAAGGGCTGAACCAGAGATTACGGCGTTTCTGTGATAGTTATGGCTACAGATTCCTTGATCTTCGCCCTGGGGTTGAGTCTTGTAGGGATCCCTTGGATAGATCAGGGGTGCAGTACACACGTGAATCAGCTACACGGGTGGCAGGGGCCGTGTGGCGAGCATTGGTTTTTTTTTTTTTAGGCTGAGGGAGGATGACCCTGTGGAGGAAATTCAGTTGCGGACAGCCAAGATAAATTCAGCATCGCGTGTTAGGGGTAGTTTAAAAGAATCCCAAACATTGTAAGTTCTAGTAGTTAACTGCAGAAGTGTTTGTAATAAACAGCATGAACTCGAAAACGTTATTCGTAGTACAGATGCTGATATCGTAATAGGCACAGAAAGTTGGTTAAAACCGTATATAAGTCCTACCGAAATTTTTAATAGTAACATGAACATTTTCCGTAAGGATAGGTTGCATTCCCAAGAAGGTGGTGTATTTGTAGCTGTTAGTAAGTACCTCCCATGTAGCGAAATAGATGTCCATACTGTCTGCGAAATCATATGGATCAAGCTATACGTAGCTAGGACAAAACTTGTGATAGGCTCCTTCTATCGTCCACCAGATGCAAGCGTAAATATTGCCGAGGCCTTAAGAAATAATGTAAATGATATAGCACGGCAATTTCCGGACCATACAATATTGCTAGGTGGTGACTTCAACTTGCCAGATATCGACTGTACTAATTACGTTCACATTACTGGGGGCAGGGATAAAACAGTTTGCGAAATCATTCTGGACCTCTTCTCAGATCACAATCTTGAAAAGCTCGTAACTGAACCAACGCGATGCCTCAACGGTAAGGAAATATTACCGTATATAGTAGTTACAAAAAGGACTGAATTATTCACGGATATTTCTACCACCGCAGGAATAAGTGATCACAAAGCCGTAATTGCTACAGTAAAACTAACAACCACGCGCAAAAAGAGAAAAGAGAGGATCGTTTACAGGTTCGAAAAGGCTTCAAAATAGTGTTTTAGAGCGTATAATTACCATACCTTCATAGTAGCAGGAGGCACCGTTGAAGAGAGGTGGCATCGATTCATACATATAGTCGGGAAGGTATGATCTTGCATATACCGAAACGGACAATCAGAGAAGAGAACGATCCCCCATGGCACACACGGGAGGTTACAAGGTTATTCAAGAAGCAAAGTAAGATACATGCACGATCAAAAAGGACGATGCATCAGACTGATTTAGATAAGTTATAGGAGATAAGAGATATGTTAAGAATGCGATGCGTGAGGCCTTTAATGACTTTCGTTACAATTCTCTCTCTAAGAGCCTCACTGAAAACCCTAAGAAATTTTGGTCGTGTGTAAAAAAAGTTAGTTGTAGTGGGAACTATAAGCCAGTTCTAATAAAAGACGAACGGGAAGTTGAAGACAGCCGCGACAAGGCTACTGCATTTAACACCGAATTAAAAAATTCATTAACGCGCGAAAACATGGATAACATCCCCACTTTACCACATCGTGTGGAATTAGAGATGGATCCGATAGAAATTGATAGCGTAGGTATTGTAAAGCAATTAAAACTCCTGAAGTGGGGTAAAGTACCGGGTCCCAATGGTATACCGGTAAGAGTATTTCCTGAATACGTGGAGGATATTGAACCATTTCTGTCAGATATATTTCGTAAATCTTTAGAAGAGAAAAAAGTACCTTCTAGCTGGAAAATAGCCCAGGTAATTCCAGTTTTTAAGAAAGGAGATCGGAGTGATCCTAGAAATTATTGACCCATATCTCTAACATCTGTTTGCAGCAGGATTCTGGAGCATGTCATATGCTCGAACATTATGAAGTTTCTAGATGAGAACGAGTTACTTACACCGTGTCAATACGGATTTCTGAAGAAGACATCGTGTGAAACACAATTGGACCTATTTTCCCATGACATAATGAAAGTTATCGATGCAGGTTCGCAAGTTGATACAGTTTTTTTGGATTTTCAGAAAGCTTTTGATTCTGTGCCACACAACCGACTTTTGCGAAGATTCGAGCTTACGGTATTTCGGCTCAGATTTGCGAGTGGATACATGATTTTCTAAGTGGTCGATCTCAGTATGTCGTTGTTGACGGGAAAGTCTCTTCTATTATAAATGTTACTTCGGGCGTTCCTCAAGGAAGTGTAATAGGTTCACTTCTTTTCTTAATATTTATAAACGATCTAGGTGACAACGTCAAATGCTGGTTGTGATTATTTGCCGACGGTACGGTTATCTATAGGGAAATAAGGTGCTCCGACGATTACTTAGAAATTCAGCGCGATTTAGATGCTATTTTCGATTGGTGGCGTAAATGGCAGCTTACACTTAATTGCAAAAAGTGCAAGGCAATGCGGATAAGTAACAAGAAGTATAAAATAAACAATTCAACTGTTGACACGGTTGATTCCGTGAAGTGTCTGGGGGTGATAGTACAAAGCAACATGAAATGGGACATGCACATAACTTCCGTCGTAGGCAAGGCTAATTCTAAATTACGATTCATAGGTCGTATTTTGAGGAATTGTAATGCTCATACAAAGGAGATAGCGTATAAAACACTAGTACGTCCGCATCTGGATTACTGTTGTGGGGTTTGGGATCCATATCGCAAGGTTCTGATTGACTCAGTGGAGAAGGTGCAGAGGAGAGCCGCTCGATAGTTTGGAAGACAGACGACGTAGCTCGCGTTCGAATTTATTGGAGAATATGCGAAAAAATTTAAATTTCGAATGCAATGAAATATTTCTTCCGCCAACCTATTTAGGTCGCAATGACCGGAGGGATAAGATTAGAGAAATAAGATGCCGTACTGATGCTTTTATGTATTCCTTCTTTCCTCGCACTATTCGGGATTGGAATGGACGGGTTTAGGATTGGTGCTTAGCACCCTCTGCCACCCACGATGTTTGTGATTTGCAGAGTATGGATGTAGATGTAGATGTAGATCCAGTGTCCTCGAGACGGCCATCGTGACGTGAACGAAAAGTACTTATAAGTCATTCTGTTCAAGACTAGATAAGTTTAAAATTCCTATTCTGAAATCACGATTTTATTGTGCATTAGTAACTTTCATATTTGTCAAAATACTTTTCAAAAATCCTTGATCAATTTAAAGTACTGTTAGATCATTTTATTTAACAATGTCTGTTATTCCTTGAAAATAATTCAGAACAATTTCATTTAATATTATAGTTTTTGGATCCTCTTCCTAGTAACGTCGTAATCCCCAACTATGGTTGGAGTGTGTGTTGTAGGTGATGCGTTTGTATATAAGCAGATGGTGTGAACAGTGGCGTAGCTGGGTCAACAAGGGCCCCGATGCAAAAAATTTGGGCCCTCAGGCCAGACGGGCGACCTTTTTTTTGCTTTGTGTGAGGTAGGGGCCCCCTGAACTGAGGATTGGGGCCCTTGAGTTGTTCTTTAGGGGCCCCTGAGCAGTGGTTGGGGCCCCCTCTGAGCACAGCGAGGGCACTTAGTGAGGAGCTCCTGTGTTCTCAGGGGCCTCTTAGACGACGGTAGAGCTAAAAAAAAAAAGGTCGCCAGTTTGCCGTGAAGGCTCGTGGGCCCTCTGAACTGCGCTTGAGGGCCCCTAGAGGTGCGCTTAGGGGCCCCTTCAGGTATGCTTGGGGGCCCCCTGAGCGTGAGGGCCCCGGTGCACTACACCGCCTAGCCCCATAGTAGCTACGCCCCTGGGTGTGAAAACAGTATTTGCTGCCATGGGATGATGGTTTTCATCACAAGAAACATCATTTTTGTCCGCTTGCTTCTATATCAACTTGTTCTTGGAAAAGCGAGATTTTAAGAACTTCTCAAAAAATAACAAATGTAATGCCAGTATTCCTGCCGAACGTGGTAGTAGAATGTTTCTATTTAATATTTTCATTGCCACCATGCAGTACTTTTCCACCGCTCCTTACGATTGCACACTTATTAAAAAAAAAAAAATTGCGCTAGTAAAAATATTTATTACTTTTTTTTCAGGCAGTAAGCAACTGAATGTTCATTCAAGCATTTCTGAAAGGACTATAAACAATTCAACGAATTGTACATGATAACTCAATTGTGATGAGAAAAACTAGAACCACATTGAAACAGGGGGTGCGCTGCTGCCCCGCCACTTCTGTGTGAATTGCGCCATCTGTTAACATAGGAGTGACTTCAAAATACGCCGCGTCCGCGCCACGTCTCTTCTGTGTGAATTGGGCATAAGAGTATGTCTTGTTACAAGTCAAGCGTCTCTTTATTAGCTATGCCAATGTCTGTGTATCCATTTGTATATCACTTGCATTCAGAAACAATATTGCTTGCATTTTTGCACTCGGTGGAAATAAACATTATCTCTGGAAAATATTATGCCTATTTGTATGATTATTGCCTCATGGAGGAATCCTTCCTCCATGTATAGCCCATGGAGGAAGGAATATATGGAGACGACGCAAGGGACCTTCGCCACATATTGGAGTGAAACCGGGTGGAGACAAGTGGGGAGGGGAGGCCGCCATATTGCTTGACCAGAGAAACACGGAAATATGCACAAAAACCTCAAGGGAATCATAAGACAACCGTGGCACCGCAATTTGATGATGGATTATTATGTAACTCGACGAGACACATCAAAAATGAAGAATAAAATTTTTTGATATCGTGTTTAGATCTCAAGATATACTGTCTCAAAAGAGTGGAGTTTCTGGTTGAAATTCAGAAGAAACGTGTCCCCAAAGTCAAATTTGGTGATAGATTCTTATTTAACACGACGATACAAATCGAAAATAAAGAATAAAATTTTTCGATATCTCGCTTAGTTCGCGAGATATACTGTCTCAAAAGTGAGGTTGTTAGGTTATGAGGGGATTCAACGATAACCGTGGCGCCGCAATTTGATGACGAATTCTTATGTAACTCGATGAGGGAAACTGAAAGTAAAGAATAAAATTTTTTGATATCTCGCTTAGTTCTCGAGATATTGTACCTTAAAATTGACGTGGTTACGTTGAAATGTGGCCTGGACCAGAAAAACACTATCGCCATATCCATATTTCATGATGAATTCGGACGTAACTTAATGAGCAGGTAATCCTTTTTAACTTGAATAACAAACTGTTTCTTTCTAGTCCTTAAATTTTAGTTGATGTTCAAATAGGTTATATTTTCACATTCTATTTCAGTAATTGACAAGGAAGATTTCAAAATCTAGAAATATACTTGTAGACATATTTACAAATAGAAACAAGTCATATCTGAAATTAAAAAAAAAAGCATAAGTCAATGTTTAGAGCTTTAAAAAAAATTAATACTTCATAAAACCTCATAGTTTCTGAGCTTACTTAGAAGATATTGTACTGGTAGTGGCCTATATAATTTTGCTAGAAAAATCAGTACATTCAAAAATCAGAAGCTAACAGCTAATAATAAATAAATTGTTTGTTCTCTTCAGGTATACACCGCTTTTAAACCTGCCAACATTTCCATTAATATTGCCGCTACAAAACCAAACTATGTAGACACATCTAAACATAAGAAATGCATCGCGAACTACATTTCCGTCAACAAAGTTTATTTCATCACGTTTAGTAGTTCGCACAGCACAAATTATCACGATTAATTTCATCGTGCAATTTCAGCGTAAACTTAAACGTGAGTAATGCATGCAGAATACCATATTCACTGTGTCGCGATGTAAACATGACTCGTTTAAATTAAATTTCCAACATTTGTCTATAATAAGGCTAGCTTTTCAGGTGCAAAATAGTAACGTATGCTAATTGTCTACACTACACCAACAAAAATTTGAGAATAATATGATCCTATTGAGAGCAATGAATAAATTTATAGCGAATGGTACTAATGTTGCGGTTGCCCGTCAGATACTTCAAGAACGATAATTACAATGTGACTTACTTATGAAACGCTATTCCAGGTTTTTTCCTATCTCGTCTGTTTGTGCAACCATATGCATCGCAACTTGGCATTATAGAAAACTTTAGAATATTAGAAAATGAAATATTCTCAGCAGCTGACACAGTGCAAACAGTCCAATGTTTTGGTACTCCTACGATGTCCGCCGCGCAGGCACAGTTTTTTCACGAGGTTTCACGGATTCCGCGTTATCTCGTCTCCATATATTCCTTCCTTTCTGTAGATTGTCTCTGGAGCTCTGCTTTGTAGTTTGTACACTTTGTAGTCTGCCTAATGTGTTTTGTGCGGCATGTTTTGTGTTTGTTTATATCCGGGAATTGGACATGATAAAGTAATGACAATCAGAATATCCTGTATGCATTGCGGAGGCAGTATCCTTTGAATACTAATGTGTCATGGGAAGGTAGAAAGTTTTTTAGAATGCATTTTTGACTAATGGAACACTACGGGAAACAAGTTAACATTGAACTTAAACTTGGACACATTTCCATCATCATTCACTAATTTCACTTAAAGTTAATAGTAGACATTGGTACAGTTTCCGATCACGATACATTAGCACAGTATTATTCTCTAACCTTAATTACAGGCATAAACAATGGAGAGCCGAAGCGAAAAAGCTGAGGAGGAAACGTATACGACAGGCCATCGCCCGAAAGAGGGACGAATTACTCTTAAAAGGTTCCGTTTCGTATTTTAACCTAAATGATAGTTTAGTTATCGTAAAAATATATATGAACTTTAAGACTTTTATTAACTTGGTTACTACGATAGCGAAACCCATTTTGGAATACTTTGTATAACGTCAAATCGAAAGATTTGTTCTAAGCTAATCAGTTTAAAATGACAATCTGGAATGAGTTTTTGAACGTTGGGTTTGCAAAAACATAGAATTGATAAACATTGTGTATGCAAACCGAGGCATGATTAACATCACACAAATACTAGAACATTGTTATAAACAATTGTTGTCTTTGAGAACACATGTGACTTAAGACATTAATAACATGGCAGGTAATGAAGAAAACCAAATTATATGTGGTTCTTTCTGTATTACAGATGCTGGTGCAGTAAATAGGCTTTGAGATTTTTGTTGAGTTATGGAATTAAGTAAGACAGACTCTTTTCACTAGGTGGCTCACCTGTTACAGTTTGTGAATGTATTTGTTATGACATGTTCAAGATGGTAATTGATTGTTTTGTGTTGGGCTAAGAATAGGGTTGCTGAATGTAATAATATTTGCCATCACAATTAAATAATTGGCATAAGAATGAAATAATGTGGTGAACAGTGAATGCTGTAAATTTACAATAAAACCAATATCTTTATCTATAAAAAAAGGTTGGAAATTAGTACGCTATTTTTTAACAAGCTAAGATTTACCAAAATTTTCGGGTTTTATCTAACAGGCAATACCGCTGCCTCGCGACTGTTAACATGTCGTCATCGTGATGTCATGTTCATGTACAGTCAATTTTTGTGACTATTCTATTATACTAGCACATAAAGTATTGTTTCAGCAAAACTATTTCTATACAATGATTGCAGAACTATCCCTATACCTCCTTAATCCTGGAGTGGTAATCCACTCATCCATTTCTAATGGGACTTTTCATAGTGCAACTACTGCAGGATTAAATGTGTTTTCATAACTTGCGCTGATACATAGCGAATTGTAGCCTACATATGCCAGTATTATTGGAAAATTTCTGGATTAGTTTGGTTAAGTGATACCAGTGTTCTGTCTTCAGCTGTAGAAAGCATTGATGTGTGTCTTAAAGACTGTTGTCAGAAATAATGTTCACTTTTTGTGAGTGTATGAGTAGGCTATAGATGGAGTAAGGTAATAATTCGGATCAGACTGCAGTTCCCATTTATCACGAGGAAATAATACTACATTTAAATGATAGGCTTGGGTGGATATATTGGTTTAATTCTAGATGGGGATACCGCTGCCACTTCTAAGCATATGTTTAGTGATAATGATATTATCTGCATGCTGGCAATTTTTCATAATACTATATAAATATATTACTATTCTGTATGCAATAAAACTTATTTGTTACTTAATAACATGTATGCACCTGTCCACATTTCAACCTATTTTACATAATTAGTATATATTTTGTGGCTTTAATATGCTCCTATTCTTCAATAATATTGCTCTGTGGTGTAAAATTTGCTACACACATTTCTTAGGCAGTATTATTTAGGATAGGGTACTTATGAACGCTATGCAATGTATGCTATTGAAGTAAAATAGCCCCACATTCTACAATAAATGGTGTTCGATATAGGGCATTTGAGTAGTTGTTTTCAAACTCAATTAGAAATGCCGGCTGAACTGTACTACTAATTCTATCGCATACAGTAACTTTCATGTGGCATCACGTCTAAGGTAAGTTTCTCTTTGCTTTCATTACACCTCTTCTCAAACCATATGTCTTCAGGAATGTGTACGAGAAATTTCAAAGCAAATACACAAATTCTTTGCGGAAAAGCAGTGTTCTGCATGCCAACTTGAATGAATAGAATATTTTTGTATCAGATACAGTCACTTGTGTTATCTTGAAAGTACTATAGTCATCCAGTAGCATTGTGTTGTTATAGTTGTTACGTGATGATAAAGCAGACTTTGAAGAAAAGATCTAATCCCATAGATTCCATCAAATTTTAGGAAATATAATACCTAGATAGTGAAAAAATAATTGTATTGTTTATGACAGAAAAAACAAAAATGTCTGTTTTATTGAAAGAGGCTGTGCCCAGTCAGTAGGAAATAATTTCTTCTAAGTAAAGAGAACAGACAGAGAAACAATTCTACATTGTGGTGGTATTATTAGAAAAAGGGTTTCTACTATGAAATTAATCAAATTTTTATTATTATTTAAATCCCACATCGAAGCTGCAAAAATATTTCTGCAGTGATTCAATGTTTAGGTGGCTCTGCAGCGACTGGTACTCAAGAGTAAGTGAATGAGACATTTCGTGGAGTCAGGTGCTTAATACCTATTATCGTTTGGTGTCACAAAATGTCTGCTGGAGATTGTGACAATTTAACGTTATAGCAAAATTTTTGTGTCAAGTTTGCACGGGTAATATCAAGATGGGGATACCGCTGCGGCCTAGCGTAGTAAACACACAGATTATGTGGTATATATGACATCATCGTGAAGTTTGGTCCAGGCTGCATTACAACATAAACTCAAATGGTGATTGACGAAATCATATTTTATAATTATGCGTTTCGGTCGTAATGCAGCCTGGACCAAAGTGAAACGTAACCATAACGCACGATATTGCAGATACCAATTGACAGATCATATCTATACTGTGTTGGTACATGCAGACTGAATACGTCACAATGATGTAATATATACCACGCAATCTGTGTGTTTACTACACGAGGCCACAGCGGTATCCCCATCTTGATATTACCCGTTTGCACCTTATATGTATATTTGATGGCTATAATATTTACATATTCTTAAACAATATCATCAAATTTGTGTAAATTTCAGACAAAAGGACAATTCCTTTGTGAATATGTCTAATTACGGTGACAGCACTATTCGTGTTAACCCTTTCCTCCCTGACGGTACTTATAAGTACCACTGTATTTACCACCATATAATTCGACGATACCAGTGTCCACTGCATTGATAAGCCTGTTGATGTATTGTTGTATGATTAAGTCAGACAATGACAACATTTATTTTTAAATTTCTGCGTGAAATTGCGGAAAAATTAATTTTCTAAGTTTTCAGCATACAGACCAAAAAAACAAGTGGTACATTACAATGAATACAATATAAGATTTGGAAACTGTCCCTAAATTGTAAAAATCTGATGAAGATGTGAAGTATGTAGAACGAAGAAAATACAGTAAAAACATCATTCCAAATGTTGCACTACAATGTCTTTTGTGTCTGAATGAGCAAAAAGATTTTTTTTTTTTTTTTTTTAATATCGGGGGCAAATATTTCATACCAATATGAACATAATTGATTTCAATTGCTATTTCTGTACATCATGTGATACACAAAGTCCCTGACGGTACTTATAAGTACCGGCTTAGTAATTAGCACTTAGAGTTCCAAAAAAAAATTGAAAAAACATGTGTGTTTAATTTCAAGTACCTTTATACAAATATGTAATTGAAATTATAAATTTCCCTTTTTTTTCCAATAGCCGGTTGGAAAGGGTTAAATTTGTGTGGAATAGGGAGGTGAGGAGGTTGGTAAGCTGAGAACATAACGAAGTTAAGAGACAGCAGGGTAGTAGGGAATATTTGAAACAACAGCAGGAGACGGGTGAAGAGTCAAGTCTCATGGGAGTGTATATTGGTGGGTGGGTGGCTTTAGGGCGCGTCGACAGCGAGGTCATTAGCATGTATATTGGTGACGTGGTGTGGAAAGATATTGGTGTAATAATTAAAAATAACATGGGAGGGAAAAGATGACCATGACCACAAGCTGGTACTCAATTTCAGACTTAATGATGTGTGAAGATTTTCTTTCGCAAGCAAGAGGGTCAGAGTTTGGAATAAGTTACCAAGAGCGTTGATGAATAATTTACCAAAAATGTTGAAAATTTAAAGTTGAAATTTGTAGAAGGCAAAAGCAGGTGGGCACGGGAAAGGGGGCAAAAATGAGTGTGTAATGAAATTTCCACTGGAATGTGTGCTACATCGCAATTAAATTAAATATGACGGCTAATATAAAATAATAATATTAAATAATATCATCCAAGGAACGTGTTTAAAAATTATTCCTTCTTGAATACTGGTCTTTACGATGGAGCCAATGTTTTTATTGAAGTGTGTTTGGAAGAGTGATTATTCGTGGAATATTTTTGTGAGATCGGGTGCATTATTTTTTGAGGAAAAGGGGGGGGGGAGCTGATAGTTAAGTGGAACCAAGTACATGTTTGTGCCATTATTATAAGATTTTGCATAAAGAATTTACATTTTTTTAAAATACCTGTTGAATAACATTTTTAATTGATTTGTTTGTATCATTTAATGTGTGTACTTCATACAGTTGTTGTTTCAGTGTTTGTTCTAGAATAAACACCTGTTTTTTTTTGTTTTTCTCTTAATTCCTTTAGTGCAGTTTCACATCCAACTTTTTTGCCCTTATGAATTGTATATTTAAAATCTTTCAGTGTTTTTTGGTACTTGTTCAGCACTTTCCTTAGTAAGTTACACCAACCCCTGATACACTTACAAGAAGAAAAAAAATCCCATCCACTTATGCTGGTAATAGTGGTAGCTCGTCATCATGGTCGTCTTTTAATATCAATATCCTTTTTAACCTTATCACCAATATGTGCTTTGTACACTCGCAACACTCTCTTCACCCTCCTTCTTCCAACGACTCCTAGTCAAGAGTTTTTATCGTGTTAGTGATTGTGTTTTGTGATAATTTCCACAAGCAAACCTGGCTTCCCTCTTTTGCACTCCCTGCAATTCCTGGATTTAATATCTAATTAGCCAGTCCCACAGTATGCCACCATATTCAAGCAATGGCTTGACCAAAGTTTTGTAAACCAGTTCCATCACTTCTCTGGTACATCCTCTTATCACCCTCTCCAATAAAAGAAGGATTTCAAACCCTTTTCTTACCACCTTCCCGACTGAGTTTATTATCAAATGTTATGTCAAGATATTTATACTTCAGGTATTCAACAAACAATTCCATTCCCACCCTATAGTAATAAACAACCTGTAGTAGTTTATCTGTGTATATCATAAGCTGACTCTTCTTTGCATTAATCTTCATTCCTTGTCGACCTACCCGGCAACTGTTTACAGAGCTTGTCCATTTTTATATGTCATTTGTGAACAACTTAAGTTTTGACTGTAAACCATTATCACAGCCATTCTTTAAAAAAATGAATAGTTTTATTTCCAGTACACAATACAGTGGCAGCCAAATTTTCACTACCACCTCTTGTGGTAAGGCATTTCATATCCTAACTCTTCCCTTTCTACTTTATAAGGATCCCTCTAACTAGCCAGTCATATTTTTCAGAGATTTGTAGTCTATTTTCAATTTTTCTGCTGTGCCAGTATGGTTCAAGTTCATTGATATTCTTTATTTACAGGTCACTAAAAATTGTAGTCCTGTATTGTCATAATTATTTTTCACACATTCCTTATGCTTTTTTGTTCAAGGAACTAGCCATCTGTCATATCAACTGTGTTATTACATTTGCATGGCAGGCATCATTTGTGGGGTGGGGGGAAGATGCAGCATGTACATGGCATATTAGTAATATCGCATTTGAGTTATATGAATGTTATTAGTCAAGGGTTCGTATTGACCTATCCTGAGTTTCGCAGATTGAAATGATCCATAGACCAATGATATTTATTTATTTGGTTATAACAGCAACTTTGGGTCCAGAGTGAATGTTTAATGAAAATATTGAAAACTGTAATAGTCGTGAAATGATTAATTTGTGCTGTGAGGGGAATAAGTGAAAGCAGGTCGGTGTCCCCCCCCCCCTCACGCAGCCAATTTTGCTTTTATATCACTGATCATATCATCATGAAAGAAGATGTTGTGTATCAGAATTATGCATTTTGTGGGAATATTCCTCTCTAACATTGCTGAAGAATGGTATGAATGATGATATGTAATTCTTAAAAATTGACAAGTACAATGTCTTTAGCTTTCAAGAAGTCATATGGTTATTCTCAATTTGAATTAATATGATCCCCTTGCCATTTGGCTCATCTCTATACATTATTAAGGTTTTATACCAAAATATAGTTAACTGTGTTTATCGCAGTGTTCTTGCGTTTATCTTTAGTAAGTGATTAGTTTATTTTTCCTATCATTTCTTACTTTCATGTAGAGGTTGTGTCATGGGTATACTAGCAGTAGCTGCTTTGAAAATATGTTGCTAAAATGCCATCATATGAAGTGTGCAAAATTTCTACTTGTACATTACCTTTTCTTATTGAATAATTATGCATTATGTTGCTTAACCATGCGACAAATAAATAAATAAATG
>JARYHS010000028.1:0-11176 GCA_031002005.1 Vandiemenella viatica | reverse complement strand
GAAGAATGTTGCTGGTAACTAGCAAGACACTCAGCCTTAATAAAAGCAACAGATCACAGGGAAAACTATCCCAATATAGTTATGAACCTTCTTCAAAGATATGGCACCAGAAGAAGAACAAATAGGAAGAAGAGAGAAGTGCTGAAACCAAGTAAGGAAAAGAACCCTAAAGATAAAAATTACAGTGAATGGAGTAACATCGAATGTGGTGGAAAAATCTGAAGACCAAGCTGTAGCTCTAATGGTAGATGGAATATTGAAAAATATGATATACCACAGGTGCAGAAAGGAGGAAACTATATAAAAAATTATTATACATCAGTATTGGACAGATGCTTTGAAAAGTCAAAGCGATAATGCACAAACTCTGTGAAATACTTACAATTTTATATGCAGCGGACAGAAAATTACCAGAATGAGAGGCTAAGATGAGATTTCTGATAAGTATAAAAGGAGAAATAAGAAAAGAAGAATAAGAAATGTACACATAATGAAGGAATTGGGAATAAGTAGTTTAATTCTTCCATGGAGTAGAAGGAGTTGTCAATTAAAATTTCTTTCAATCTTTTCCTGAAATTAATCTTATCACTTGCTAGACATTTAAGATGTGTTGTCAACTTATTGAAGATATGTATCCCTGAATATCAGACCCCTTTTTGAACAAATTACAATGACAATATTGTAATCTTTGTGAAGATCATTTTTACTTTTAGTGCCATAATTGTGTATTTTACTATTTGTTTCGAACAGAGTATAATTTGTGACTACAAAATGAAATCAATGTGTATATACACTCAGCCACCAATATTAAAATCCCTAACTTCTTGAACAGCTCTCATAATTCATGCAATAATTGAGTAGTAAGCAAAGCAGTTAACTGATATTGATAGAGAAAGTAAAGGCAGCTAAGTTTATAATGAATGTACATGTGCTTCTGTCTCTTACCTTGCATAATTAAAGGGGTAACCCAAAATATTGTGTTAGTTATAATTTTTGTTGCTGCAACCCTCCTGCCTTCAACTCTGGTAAGTGTTGTGTTTAATTTCTTTATTTGTTCTATATGACTATGAAAAGTCAGTATGTCTAACAAGGTTTTATTGTTTCCTTTTTCCATAGGAAGTGGAAGGTGCAGAAGAGAAGTAAACAATTTATCATACAATTTATAAATGAATACAAAATTCAATTTTTCAGTTAATTTTGGAATCTGTACATCTTGTATTTGATTACTTCACAATAGCAGTTATATTATTTTTCTCTGAAAAGTTTACCCATTATTTTACTACCCACATGTATTAGTGTATGAACTTTCTTGAAAATAATTGGTAAACAAATTTTGTGTATAATTGAAACAGTATAGTTACTTTTATGTATAAGCATGTAGAAGTTATAAAGATAATTATATTTTCATGTATTTTAACTATAAATAAGTAGCCTACTTAGTTTCCTTTTTATATTAAATTAAATTAGAAGATAATATAAACTTATCCATAATAATAATAATATCAAAAATGCTGTTATGCAATGAAAATAAGGAAATTTTAGGGAAAGTAAACTGATCACAGATGAAGGTAGAAGGTCATTACTGAACAAATAAACATGTACACACTTTACAATGACACCCAAATGGAGTCATCTGGTTAGTCTCAGTGTCTACCTGATTCTCATGTCATTTGTCTCATCTGTAAATGTGATTAAAGTTTTACCAAAATATTGTAAGCATATTCATGTTTATTTGTTCTCTGCAGCCCTCCTCATCCTATCTGAGTGAGGGGCTTACCTTCACTTTCCTCCCATATTTTTAAAAGCCATAATCTCATTCTCTAGTAGTTTATAAAATATTAACAACTCCATTAAAGTTAGTTAAGTTTGTATATTATCCTGTTTTCTAAAATAGCAAACATGTAGCAAACTGCAAGCTCACAGTCGTCTTGTCGTAGTACTTGTTGGGGCTTTCAGATTTAATTATGAATTAACACTTATAAATAAAAGTTCGGTCAGCCGTGCGGTCGCCAATCTGCTGATCTTTACTAGTTAGATAAACTAGAATTGTAGTCAGAGAAAACAAGTAAGCAAGTACTGAGAAATACACAGCAATTCAGCTTTCACAGTTCACTCACATTTATTACTCCGAAACTACAAATATCTAAGCAAGCCAGCAGATACTTAAAACTAAACTTCTTCTCCAAAGAATGCAGGTTCGAGGATAATCAAGGATTGTAACATTCAGTACAAGCCCCGTAATTAACTATTACACAATCGATGTGATCCAAATCAATAGCAGTTCAACATACACAGTTTATGGGAAACCAGTTCATTCAAAATAACCTTCATAGTCCACAAAAATACCTTCAGAATGTCCACACAATGTCTTACAACTCTGAGCCTCGGTTAAGCGACACGCACACACACATGCTCCCGGCCGCGGCATATAAGCTCTCGCTGACCGTAGCTTACTCTAACGTCGCCAATACAAGACTGTTTCAAAGCGCGCTAAGTAATCGCTCAACACCAAAGACATTACATTTACTTCTCAGATCACAATTTATACTAAAATTATATCCGTAATTTCAACGGTTATGTTACACTCCCTAACTAACAACCTTGTGATAATTGATCTGGTTTCAGATAAAATTGATCAATTATCAAAAAAAAACTGTTATGTCACACTCCCCCGGTTGGAATGTGGCGAAAGTTGGCATTGAAAAAGGTATCAACTTTCGTCATTACAGACCACTTCTGTTAACATTTACATAGAAACATGGGGTACATACCAATACATAGTGTCAAACATAACGCTAAGTCTGCGTGGCTGCCTGCTTACACTTACAATACAGAAGCAAATACATATTCAGTTCAACAAACATACAAGAAAAATATTACACACCAGACATATCAGGAACAGTAAACATAAGAAAAGAAAAAAAACCCACAGAACACAAAATCGAAAAAAAGGACATGAATTAGTATTCAATAGCAAGTTGACAGCTTGTTGTCAGAAACATTGCTTTCAATGTAAACCCCAGCTACACACAGGTCAATGACCTGTACACTTTTCTGCTTTAAGCATCACGTCACACGCGTCACTTCACTCACTTTACCACACTTCTTCGTGCTACTACATTACTGCTCGCGTCTTCGAAGGTAAAGGGAAAGTAGGGTTTATAGTGATACAGAGATTTTCTCTCAGAAAAAGGATTGATAATTGAAAAAGACATAAGAAATAAAATATGAAAATAACAGGACAGGATTACTCCCCTTTAACCATCTCCATCCTCTTGCAAGGAATTATAAGGTTTGAGTGCAGTTACATTAAACGTACCCCGGACACTTTGGTCCACAGGATTTACCAGTACAAAAGAATTCTTTCTTGGACAGCTAGAAATCATGTACGGTCCTTCATAAAGGAATTTAAATTTTTTGATTTCATTATTGAGACTCGAAGATTTATAGTGAGTTTGCGCCAGCACCAGGTCACCTGGCTTATAGTCAGTAGCCTTCCCCCTTCTATCGTGCCTAGCCTTTCTTCTCTGCGCTTCACTCTTCATTTTTAGTCGTGCTGCAGTAATTAGTTCTTGCCGATCTATCGGAGTAACATGTGGGAAATCTACAAACTCCGTCACTATGCGTGGAGCCCTTTTGCCAAACATCACCTCATATGGTACCACTGAAGTGGAATCATGAGGTAAATTGTTAAATACCCGTTCACTTATTTCGTCCATAAAGAAACCCTCCTCCTCTCCTCGCGTCTGATCACAATCTGGAAATTTAACACTTATTTGGGGCTCATTAGTTTTCCACCGTATAGATTTTCTGTCAATTTATTTTCTTCATTTACAAATTGAGAAGGTTTTTGTCTACCAGTTACTTCTTCATATCTTCCGCTATCGAAAATGACTGATTCTAAATTATTGCTTCCGAGTGAGTGACCTAACTCGCTCGCTTGTTTTTCCGCGCTCGCCAGTGTTGCGGCGGTCAAAACTTTTTTGGCACAGGTTCCAACAGTGCTCCGGTATATGCTAGTACGCGCCGACGGTCGGCCACTGCTCCCGCTCCAGTCACTATTGTCATAGCCATATGGCTGTCGTACTGTTTTGATTCTATCCAACTTTACTTCTCCCGTATTTACAGATAAAAATCCCTCCACTTCAATCTTTATAACCTCATTCTCCCGTAATCTTGACTTCTCCTCTGTAAGAGCATCATAAAAAAATTCCTCCGCTACTTCAAAAAATTTCTCTTTTATATCGTCTTCCACAAATTTCTCCTTACACCCTTGAACGTCTGTTTCCGCAGCCATAATACTTTTACAATTTACTTCAACTTCATCCTTTAAAACATTACCTAATATAGTGTCAAAAATAAAAACTTCTTCCTGAATTTTCTTCTTCCTTAATCCTCCGCTTCCGTCTGTGAAATTTCGTCCGCATTTGGCCTCTTAACCGGTTCTGCCCCTGATGAGGCCGACAGTGGCAGAAATTAGTTTAAACAATTTTCACCACTCGCAGCTACTGTGGCTACCCTCTGTTCTCTGTTATGAGGTTGGTCGTCATGGTACCGTTGGTGTTGATTATTAGTTTCTGTCTCTACCGCTTGGTTATTCGGCTCAAAATTGTTTCTCTGCCTACCCCGTGTTGGTATGTATTTACCGGTTGTTGTCGGTTGTTCCTTCTTCTTCTCTCCAGTAACCGCCTCCCCGTGTACGCCTATCCTGAAAGTGTCTATAACCATTCTGAAACTTCGACTTGTCTCTCCTCATCCTCTCCTCCTGGACATCCAACCTTCCCAACATGTCTATGGCATCCTTAATTGAACATATTTTATGGCTGGTGAGAATAAATTGCGTTTGTTCGGGTAGGCGAGCCGCAATAATTTTAACATATTCTTCCTCACTGTGAGGTTGATCTAGGTACCTACAAGATGAGTAACACCTCATAAAAAAATTAGTTTGTGTCTCTTTATTCGGATCGTAATGCTCGCCCAACATTAATTCGGATTTCACTGCAATCTGTCTTTCTGCTGACCAGTATAGGTTTAAAAAATCTGTTTTAAACTGAGCAAACGTTTCAAAACGGTCTTCGAATTGATCAGCCCAAAGACGAGGTTCTCCTCTCAAATGTTTAATTACCATTCTAATTTTATTTTCTTCACTAGCCATCAGGAAAGGTGCGAAATTTTCAAAATTTCTAATGAACTTTACAGGATGTATACAATTCTTTCCGGAAAATTCCTCCCAATCTATCTTCTCATCATTGACTTTAACAGGAAAAGCTGAGGTCTTTATAATTTCTTGGTACTTGACAAGCTCTTCCCTAACTACATTGGGGACTTGTTTAACTAGTTCTTGTTTCACCACTAGAGGGTATGTAGTTTCACCTTCTCAACATTTTCATAAACCTTTTCCACGTCAGCTGCCAGCCCTTTGACATCACCCTTCAGTTCCGCATAGCTCCGTTGTACATTACCCTGAAATGTTTGCATCTGATCTTCAAGGCACCCTACGCGGTGGCTCTGACTGTCGCTTTTTTCTACTAACTGTAAATATTGCGCCTGTAAGGCACCGGTATCCTGGCGCAAACCACTCGTCTCCTGCTCAACCCGTTGTTCTAACTTGGAAACTTGAGAGGACAACTCCTCTGTCCGACCAACGCACCTAACACTATACTCTTCAAGTTTTCTCTCTAACTCCGCGATGTGCAATTTCTGCTCCTTGACTAAGCTATCGTGACGAACTTCTGCGTCCCTTTCCATTACTTCCAGTCTACCATTTAGGGTTCCAAATTCGGAACGAAGTTGATCATTAGAGTCCCTAAGGGTTTCAAATTTGGAATCAAGTTTATTATTTAGGGTTTCCGCAAACCTAGCCAGCATTTCAGCCATTTCAGCCAATTTTGACTCCGTCTCTTCCCCCATTTCAGTAAGTTAATATTACAAATCCCACGGGAAAATCCAATTATGATAATAACTCAGTTGCTTTACTTCCCCCCCCCCTTCAATTCACAGCAAACAAAACCAATACAACGCTGCTATTTATAAAACTCAATCACCATATCAGAATTAAGTGCATGCAAACTGAAACCAACTACTTGTGCTGCGTCAACATGCGGTAAGTGTCACCAGAATGACAAAGGAATGGGCAAAAAGGAGAGAAAAACTTAACTCGGTTTTCCTTCCTATGTGCGACTCGAAATTATAGGAAAAAAATATTAAAGGAACGGAACAGATAGGAAAAGACGCTTCGCAGCAGCTCGCTAGCAGCAACTCGCGCACTTAGCTTTGGTGTCTTCACTCAGGTCTGCTCGACTCCGCTCGGCTGGTCGCAGGTTGGCCCGAATCAGCTGCTCCGGCTCGGCTCCCTTCGGCTGCTCTCGGCTCCGCTCGGAAATGCTCGTCGAGTTCATGCGCCACCTCCACTGGTCTCAGAGTAGATTATCTTCGCTCGCCGTCTTTGACTCACTGCCTCGTGTCGTTGTAGTGGTATATCTTCCGCTTTGACTATTGTCGTCTTCGCGCCTAATTGTCACTTTATTCTCACTTCGCCGTAATTTATCCTTTGTCCTCTTTATCCTCGTGTGTATGCTCTGGAATTGAAAGTTAATTTTCCTCCAGATGCCTATTTAACCACACGTCCTGTCACTGAGGCGCCATGCAAGCTCTCAATCGTCTTGGCGTAGTACTTGTTGGGGCTTTTAGATTTAATTATGAATTAACATTTATAAAAAAAAAGTTCGGTCTGCCGTGCGGTCGCCAATCTGCTGATCTCTACTAGTTAGATAAACTAGAATTGTAGTCAGAGAAATCAAGTAAGGAAGTACTGAGAAATACACCGCTTTCAGCTTTCACATTCACTCACATTTATTCCTCCGAAACTACAAATATCTAAGCCAGCCAGCAGATACTTAAAAACTAAACTTCTTCTCCAAAGAATGCAGGTTCGAGGATAATCAAGGACTGTAACATTCAGTACAAGCCCCGTAATTAATTATCACACAATCGACGTGATCCAAATCAATAGCAGTTCAACATACACAGGTTATGTGAAACCAGTTCATTCAAAATAACCTTCATAGTCCAAAAAAATACCTCCAGAATGTCCACACAATTTCTTACAACTCTGAGCCTCGGTTAAGCGACACACACACACATGCTCCCGGCCGCGGCATATAAGCTCTCGCTGGCCGTATCTTACTCTACCGTCGCCAATACAAGACTGTTTCAAAGCGCGCTAAGTAATCGCTCAACACCAAAGACATTACATTTACTTCTCAGATCACAATTTATACTAAAATTATATCCGTAATTTCAACGGTTATGTTACACACTCCATTATCTTTAATGGGTATGTTCACAATTTTCCCTATTGGTTTCCGCGTTACTTAAACTGACGACAGATTTATAAGTCCGTGTAGCTGGTAAATGTCGGTTCATGATCCTTCATTTACGCAAAAACTTTTATTTGAATTTGGGAACGACAAATTTGGTCCTATGCTTTCGCGTTTCCTCAAAACAATTGTACGTTTCGCCACGTCAAGTATTGCGTTATATTTATTTCGAAAGTCCATCCGTAAAATTCCACTATATTTTGGGTTAGTTCAGAAACAATAAACAGTTACATTATAAACACAATCATCTATAGTTATATTCACATCTTTCATCCCAAAAGTATGAATCTTAGTATTTGTATCTAATCCCGTAATTCTGCAATCAGATTCTATTAAATCATTGATACCACAAATATCTTTAGATAATAATATAACTTCAGAGCCCGTATCAGCCAACAGCTGACAATCTTTTCCCTGAATATTTACTGTTACAATGAAATCTGCCACTTGGGGGTTACTCTGACAAATAGTTACAGGTACCGTTTTAATTTGGGGCGTGACAACGCGGCCTTGCATACCCCTTATTGTTTAACTTATTCTGTGAATCATTACTTCCACGCTGCCCACCATTTGATTTATTGAAACCTCTGTATTTTTTTGAACCATAATTCCTATCATTATTTCCTTGAAAACCTTGCTTATTTTCATAATGATCTATCACCCTTATTTTTATAATTATCTTTACTATCTTTATTATCATTATCTTTATCATAATCTGCAGATAATCTTTCTCTACTATTTCTCCTAAATTTCCTTGTACAATAGGTTTTCCCATCATTCCCTTGAAATCAAGTATCACTGTCAGAATAAAATCTTGCACTATTTCCTCCATGACAAGTATGCCTTTTATTAGCACCATGAAAATTACGAAAATCATTATCTTGACGACATGCGTCGTCATCATTAGAACCATATCATGCATTGTTAGTATTATGTTTACAGCATGCATTATTAGCAAATTTCCACCAACAGTTTTCAGAATCATGACCTAATTTTTTGCAAATTCCACACTTTAATTCTCTTTTCGTATGAAGACCCGTTTTTCATGCCTATCTCTTCGGTCGTTTCTAGTCATAATCATTACCTGTTCAAAAGTCTGCGCATGTTCTAATCCCTCGTAAAATGTTATTGGTTTCTGAAGACTTACGTGTTTTGCGTCTAATCCCCCTAAAAATGCGTCTAATGCTCGCATATCAGCCTCATAGCATTTCGCAATATTCTCTTCTGCATTTTCCCCAAGCACATATGTATTATTATTAATCATCTTAATCCAATCTGCGAACTGATCAAGTTCCTCCCCTGGCTTTCTCTTATTATTTTTTAATTGTTCGCGGTAAAACCTGGCCTTGCGTTCTTATAAAAACGTTTTTCTAGTTCACCGCGAATAATTAATATGTTTCAGCTTTTTTGCAATCCTCATCATAGATCACGAATTTCAAAGCCTCGTCAGTTACGGTAACTTTGTTCTTAAATGAGTTAATTTCTCACTACTACTTAATTCTCCTAATTTAAAGAGGTAATCTAGCATGATTAGGAATTCATTTATTGATTCATTAGGTTTTCCTCCAAAAGAAACCGAACTCATCATCACTGCACTGTAAGCTCTGTTATTAGAAGCTTGAGAATTATTAGCTGCTTGCGCAGGCTGTACAACTTTGGCCTCTAGCGCCGCAATTTTACGCGTTAATGCATCAATTACATCTTGAAAAAATTCCTTCACGCCCTTCTGGATTAGTCGGCATGATGCCAGCAACTCACCTTTTGTAAAAACTGCGAAAAACTGCCAAACTGCGATGAGTTGTCTTGTTGAGTAGTCGCGCTGCTGCCACGCCCTAGACTGATGGTTGCACTGTGGGTGTTATCAGCTACAGTGGAATGTGGCTGCGTCGCTGGAGATACGCCCTCGCTGCTCGCTCGCCTCACCGCCTGGCCCGCTGAACACAAGAAGTTCTCGTAAATCGACGATCGATTTCCCCGCCAATATCTCGTTACCTAGCTGCCGTATGGTTCCACACAATCCCACTTCTGACACCAAAATTTGTAGAGACTGATTTGTCGGATGGCTGTGTGTATAGTCTGTACTCAGTCACTATAGCTAAGACTTGCGACGTATTCTTCTTCCGCCACGCTGTTAGTCTTCTGTGCTTGTCTGACACCTAAAAATATTAACTGGGCTGCATGGGAACGGAGAACATACGGCTTACATTCGTTGAATGAAATACTGAAGTCGTTAACCCGATGTTTATTGCAACACTGGATACTTGGTTACAAGGAAAATACATCTGCGACTTCACGCGACATAATGCCAGCAAACTAGGTATGTTGTAGTAAATATCCTACGTCATGTGGAAGGCGAGAATCTTGGCGGGGATTGCGTCCGATCGGTATCGCCCGAGGCCGAGCTTGTCGCTCCTAGAGATTAGACACGAACGGGAAAAGTTACAAGTCGATTTATGCAAGGTGTCCTTCGCCACTCGTGCTATTCCGCCCGCGCATAATATTTCCTGCTGAGCAATGTGAGCAATGTCAGTATTTCCGCTCAGCGTTTGCAGCACGTACGACTCGCTCAGAGTCGACAAATAAAATAGAAGGTTTTAACCCGGGATCACTCGCGCCTATTGTTTTCGCGCGATAACTCCCGTGTTAGATTTTTTCTAAAAAGATATTTTTTTACGTTTTTGGCTGTAGGTTCCATACAGAGATACAATTAGCAATTAAATTACTTCTTTACTATTACCAACACATTATAACTGCATATAAACATTAAATGAAACATACATCTTGCTTTAGTTTTAAATTCTAATTTTTTGAATCCCCTTTTACACCTGGAAGCTATGTCACAATATTCTGACGAGCTTTTTGTGATGGAGGGCTTTGTGCTTGAAAATTTTGTTTTCCCATCCCTACCTAGATACATATCACGATAGGCAGAAGTCAGGGCTACAGCAGACGCGGTTTCCAAATCGCTGCCAGACTGATGTTGCTGTGTCTATCACTTCATGTTCAGACTGCATCGCTATATGAAGACAAGCCTTCTATATGGATATATTCGTCCAGTGGTTCCTCTAGCCACATCAATAACTTTTCGTTTGACATGACGTTTCCCTGTAAAATTTTATATTTTCACATCTGACATAGTATGATATGTAGTTGGTGTACACAACTGCTTCATTCAATATATAAAACCGAATAAGTATACTTTTTTTTATAAACCAAGTAATACGTTGCAGAATACGTCCAGGAGAAGAAATTAACCTAATCGCACGTCACTAGCATAGAAAAACAGACTAAAAGAGAAGCAAGGTGGTGTTTCACGAATGCACAAGGTACTGTTACGCGAGAACTCCCGTGTGAGAAATAATCTAACAATGCACACCGCTTCAAACAAAGCCGCTTCCAGCAGGCTTTAATTTGTAATTGGAGCGACTAAACACACGTGGAATGAAGGTAGAGATGTCAAAGAAAGCATTGCTAGATCAACACTTCAATATCTTTGAAATATATTGTAATATTTAAGTAAAATCATCAATGTTAGATTTTTTCTCACGCGCGAGCGATCCCGGGTTAATATAATAAAATGCGTCCCTTACAGATGGACTAACCAGTTTCTTTCTTAATTGTTTTTGAGCAGTAACTCAGTGCTATATTAATTTTTATTTTTAACAAGTTAATTCTTTTCCTGAAAGGTCTGAGTGTTTGAGAAGGGATGGATGGTTGTTTAATAAAGAGTTAGATGCGTTGTAGATGTTTCTATACACAGTAATTGTTTCCTAGTGCAAGCGGCTTCTTATCACATG